>PQWD01004133.1:0-90585 GCA_019425675.1 Leucinodes orbonalis
GAACAGGTGAGCCATATCACCCCGTGCCGCCCAACAGGCTCAAGGTGCTGCACGCGCACCCGCTCTCGCACTCGCAGCGGACACACCTGTTGGCGCAGAACAGGTGAGCCATATCACCCCGTGCCGCCCAACAGGCTCAAGGTGCTGCACGCGCACCCGCTCTCGCACTCGCAGCGGACACACCTGTTGGCGCAGAACAGGTGAGCCATATCACCCCGTGCCGCCCAACAGGCTCAAGGTGCTGCACGCGCACCCGCTCTCGCACTCGCAGCGGACACACCTGTTGGCGCAGAACAGGTGAGCCATATCACCCCGTGCCGCCCAACAGGCTCAAGGTGCTGCACGCGCACCCGCTCTCGCACTCGCAGCGGACACACCTGTTGGCGCAGAACAGGTGAGCCATATCACCCCGTGCCGCCCAACAGGCTCAAGGTGCTGCACGCGCACCCGCTCTCGCACTCGCAGCGGACACCCTGTGTTGGCGCAGAACAGGTGAGCCATATCACCCCGTGCGCCCAACAGGCTCAAGGTGCTGCACGCGCACCCGCTCTCGCACTCGCAGCGGACACACCTGTTGGCGCAGAACAGGTGAGCCATATCACCCCGTGCCGCCCAACAGGCTCAAGGTGCTGCACGCGCACCCGCTCTCGCACTCGCAGCGGACACACCTGTTGGCGCAGAACAGGTGAGCCATATCACCCCGTGCCGCCCAACAGGCTCAAGGTGCTGCACGCGCACCCGCTCTCGCACTCGCAGCGGACACACCTGTTGGCGCAGAACAGGTGAGCCATATCACCCCGTGCCGCCCAACAGGCTCAAGGTGCTGCACGCGCACCCGCTCTCGCACTCGCAGCGGACACACCTGTTGGCGCAGAACAGGTGAGCCATATCACCCCGTGCCGCCCAACAGGCTCAAGGTGCTGCACGCGCACCCGCTCTCGCACTCGCAGCGGACACACCTGTTGGCGCAGAACAGGTGAGCCATATCACCCGTGCCGCCCAACAGGCTCAAGGTGCTGCACGCGCACCGCTCTCGCACTCGCAGCGGACACACCTGTTGGCGCAGAACAGGTGAGCCATATCACCCCGTGCCGCCCAACAGGCTCAAGGTGCTGCACGCGCACCGCTCTCGCACTCGCAGCGGACACACCTGTTGGCGCAGAACAGGTGAGCCATATCACCCCGTGCCGCCCAACAGGCTCAAGGTGCTGCACGCGCACCCGCTCTCGCACTCGCAGCGGACACACCTGTTGGCGCAGAACAGGTGAGCCATATCACCCCGTGCCGCCCAACAGGCTCAAGGTGCTGCACGCGCACCCGCTCTCGCACTCGCAGCGGACACACCTGTTGGCGCAGAACAGGTGAGCCATATCACCCGTGCCGCCCAACAGGCTCAAGGTGCTGCACGCGCACCCGCTCTCGCACTCGCAGCGGACACACCTGTTGGCGCAGAACAGGTGAGCCATATCACCCCGTGCCGCCCAACAGGCTCAAGGTGCTGCACGCGCACCCGCTCTCGCACTCGCAGCGGACACACCTGTTGGCGCAGAACAGGTGAGCCATATCACCCCGTGCCGCCCAACAGGCTCAAGGTGCTGCACGCGCACCCGCTCTCGCACTCGCAGCGGACACACCTGTTGGCGCAGAACAGGTGAGCCATATCACCCCGTGCCGCCCAACAGGCTCAAGGTGCTGCACGCGCACCCGCTCTCGCACTCGCAGCGGACACACCTGTTGGCGCAGAACAGGTGAGCCATATCACCCCGTGCCGCCCAACAGGCTCAAGGTGCTGCACGCGCACCCGCTCTCGCACTCGCAGCGGACACACCTGTTGGCGCAGAACAGGTGAGCCATATCACCCCGTGCCGCCCAACAGGCTCAAGGTGCTGCACGCGCACCCGCTCTCGCACTCGCAGCGGACACACCTGTTGGCGCAGAACAGGTGAGCCATATCACCCCGTGCCGCCCAACAGGCTCAAGGTGCTGCACGCGCACCCGCTCTCGCACTCGCAGCGGACACACCTGTTGGCGCAGAACAGGTGAGCCATATCACCCCGTGCCGCCCAACAGGCTCAAGGTGCTGCACGCGCACCCGCTCTCGCACTCGCAGCGGACACACCTGTTGGCGCAGAACAGGTGAGCCATATCACCCCGTGCGCCCAACAGGCTCAAGGTGCTGCACGCGCACCCGCTCTCGCACTCGCAGCGGACACACCTGTTGGCGCAGAACAGGTGAGCCATATCACCCCGTGCCGCCCAACAGGCTCAAGGTGCTGCACGCGCACCCGCTCTCGCACTCGCAGCGGACACACCTGTTGGCGCAGAACAGGTGAGCCATATCACCCCGTGCCGCCCAACAGGCTCAAGGTGCTGCACGCGCACCCGCTCTCGCACTCGCAGCGGACACACCTGTTGGCGCAGAACAGGTGAGCCATATCACCCGTGCCGCCCAACAGGCTCAAGGTGCTGCACGCGCACCCGCTCTCGCACTCGCAGCGGACACACCTGTTGGCGCAGAACAGGTGAGCCATATCACCCCGTGCCGCCCAACAGGCTCAAGGTGCTGCACGCGCACCCGCTCTCGCACTCGCAGCGGACACACCTGTTGGCGCAGAACAGGTGAGCCATATCACCCGTGCCGCCCAACAGGCTCAAGGTGCTGCACGCGCACCCGCTCTCGCACTCGCAGCGGACACACCTGTTGGCGCAGAACAGGTGAGCCATATCACCCCGTGCCGCCCAACAGGCTCAAGGTGCTGCACGCGCACCCGCTCTCGCACTCGCAGCGGACACACCTGTTGGCGCAGAACAGGTGAGCCATATCACCCCGTGCCGCCCAACAGGCTCAAGGTGCTGCACGCGCACCCGCTCTCGCACTCGCAGCGGACACACCTGTTGGCGCAGAACAGGTGAGCCATATCACCCCGTGCCGCCCAACAGGCTCAAGGTGCTGCACGCGCACCCGCTCTCGCACTCGCAGCGGACACACCTGTTGGCGCAGAACAGGTGAGCCATATCACCCCGTGCCGCCCAACAGGCTCAAGTGCTGCACGCGCACCCGCTCTCGCACTCGCAGCGGACACACCTGTTGGCGCAGAACAGGTGAGCCATATCACCCCGTGCCGCCCAACAGGCTCAAGGTGCTGCACGCGCACCCGCTCTCGCACTCGCAGCGGACACACCTGTTGGCGCAGAACAGGTGAGCCATATCACCCCGTGCCGCCCAACAGCTCAAGGTGCTGCACGCGCACCCGCTCTCGCACTCGCAGCGGACACACCTGTTGGCGCAGAACAGGTGAGCCATATCACCCCGTGCCGCCCAACAGGCTCAAGGTGCTGCACGCGCACCCGCTCTCGCACTCGCAGCGGACACACCTGTTGGCGCAGAACAGGTGAGCCATATCACCCCGTGCCGCCCAACAGCGCTATCTAGCTACACCAAATGGGTCGTGATGGTAATAGGTCATATGTTCTATATCACGAGACGATGGTAATGATAACAAATGTGATATTTAAAAATTGACCAAGCGTGGAGGGTTCCGCAGCAGCAAGTTACATAAAATAAAGTAATTTTTATTTTCTTACGCACCTACTACAGCTTTAATTTGAAAAAATTGTGGTTCACCGTTTATGACGTAAAAAAGTATACACCAAAAAGTTATGATAAAAAAAATTGAGTTTCAGTTCAATGTATTAACTTCAAAATATATTTATTTACTTTTCAAGTTTCTTGTCAAAACCTAATAGCGGTTCACAGAATACATATACTTACAAAGTTTGAATAGTGTAGTGTTTATAGTTTCGGTGAAAAAACGGTGTGACATACGGACGGACAGACAGACTTGACGAATCTATAAGAGTTCCATTTTTTTGCCATTTGACTACGGAACCCTAAAAACAAATGTGATATTAAGAAATGGGGTACCAGTTAATAGTCGTATTATATGATGGTTGCAGGACGATAGCCCAGTTGCCGGCGGTGGTGTCTCTGTCCCCGCTGGCGGACTCCAAGTCTCCGGCCGGAGCCCTATTGAAGCCGGCCTCGGGCGTCACGCAGTTCTTCGAGATCAAGGGCGGCCAGCTCGGGAAAGGTATTGCATATTGGTGATTTTATATCGAGGAGAACAATAACCACTGGTAACAATACGGAATGTATTGTTACCAGCTGGGGGTTTTGTCAAACACGAAGAATAACACGGTAACACATAAGTACAACATAAGTAGTCAGGCAAAATTCATTTGTTCAGATTAGGCTTACAAAAAGCACTTATGAACGTCAAAAATTCATTTATTCAGATTAGGCTTACAAAAGCACTATGAACGTCAAAAATTCATTTATTCAGATTAGGCTTACAAAAAGCACTTATGAACGTCAAAAATTCATTTATTCAGATTAGGCTTACAAAAAGCACTTATGAACGTCAAAAATTCATTTATTCAGATTAGGCTTACAAAAAGCACTTATGAACGTCAAAAATTCATTTATTCAGATTAGGCTTACAAAAGCACTTATAACGTCAAATTCATTATTCAGATTAGGCTTACAAGCACTTCATGACGTCAAAAAATTCCATTTATTCAGATTAGGCTTACAAAAGCACTTATGAACGTCAAAAATTCATTTATTCAGATTAGGCTTACAAAAAGCCACTTATGAACGTCAAAAATCATTTATTCAGATTAGCTTACAAAAGCACTATGAACGTCAAAATTCATTTATTCAGATTAGGTACAAAAGCACTTATGAACGTCAAAAATTCATTTATTCAGATTAGGCTTACAAAAGCACTTATGAACGTCAAAAATTCATTTATTCAGATTAGGCTTACAAAAGCATTATGAACGTCAAAATTCATTTATTCGATTAGGCTTACAAAAAGCACTTATGAACGTCAAAAATTCATTATTCAGATTAGGCTTACAAAAAGCACTTATGAACGTCAAAAATTCATTTTATTCAGATTAGGCTTAAAAAGCACTTATGAACGTCAAAATCATTATTCAGATTGGCTTACAAAAAGCACTTATGAACGTCAAAGAATTCATTTATTCAGATTAGGCTTACAAAACACTTATGAATGTCAAAAAGAATACAAAAATACATAAAAAATACATTTAAAATACCAAAGTAAAGCACAATAATGAATTTCGATAATTAGTAGAAATCGAAGAGCAATATGAAATTTCATATCGTGATTGGTTGTTGTAAATTATTTTTGATAAATGTAATATAAGTAATCAATATCTAGTTGTAATGTGCATGTTGTGTTTGTCTTTTATTAGTTGTACATTTAACGTAAATTGTTATTTAGGAGTTAAATAAGTACTCATGTTATGATGTAACAACTGTTGACAGTCCTAAATAAATAAATAAATCATCATCATCAGCTATTCAAATCCCCACGGGGGCTCGAGCCTCCCGTATAGGTGATTAGGCCTTAGTCGTTCACGTGGGCCCAGTGCGGATTGGATGACTTCACACACACCTTCGAATCTCTTCGCAGGCGAGCATGAAGGTTTCCTCACGATGTTTTCCTTCACCGTAAGAGCGTCGGATAGCGTACATATATTTTCGAAAATTCGAAAACACATTGGTACGTGGCGGGATTTGAACCTCAGCCCTCCAATTAGGAAGGCGACAGTCCGCACCTCTGAGCCACCGACGCTCAATAAATAAATAACACACTTTATTAATACACCGCATGCAACACTAATTACGCAATACACACTCACTAATTATTCATTTATACACGCACAATAATCACTAATTAACACTACACACTGTAACACTTTACGCACACAAACACGTGAAAATCACTTGTGTCACTATGTCATGTAGTTAGCGACGTGTTTATGAATGAAACTACTGCACAACTGACGCCATGTTCAGACTTATCGCGCACACTTTTTGAGTGTGATTTGTGCATCTAGTTTATTGTTTATTTAAAGCTACTGTAGAGAAACTCTTAATTCCTGTAAATCTCACACAACACTGTGGAATGAACTTCCACTGGATACATTTCCAGAGCGATACGACCTGGCGTCCTTCAAACTAAGAGCGTACACACATTGAAAGGGCCGGCAACGCATTTCTGGGACCTGAGGTCTTGCAATTGTTCACGGGTGGCGGTGTCACTTACCATCGGGTGAACCGTATGCTCGTTTGCCTCCTGTTCAATGAAATAATAATAAATATTTGATAATTTATCAGGTCCACACCTAGTGAACGTGGTACGCCAGCCGCAAGGTGGCAAAACGGTGTCTCGTCTCGAACTCAACGAGGGGAAGAAACGGCAACTAGTGGCTGTGGACGGGGCGTCGCTTAAAGGAGGCGTGGCGAGACCGCAGCGGGTCAGTCTCAGCCTCGACGGCAGACAGATACTCAGGGCCGGGCTGCCGTCCGTCAGACCGCCACTGCGACATCAGGTAACTATAAATAATAAAAATAATAGAAATAACAATATAAAATAGAAATATTAATAATAAATAGTATTCCCTTGGTCCGTGGGGTTCTAGTGCTTTGAGGCTTTTCAAGGAAATTTCCAAAAGGTTAGTCGACATCACAGGTGACTGAAGATCTAGCAGCTACCTTGGATACAGGTTAATGTACATATGAGACATAACCCTTTATGGGAGGTTCTGCGCGCTGAATAAAATTATCTTAAGAAGTCACGTAGTTTAAGACTATAAATTTGACAGAAATCATGATTTCTGTCTAATACGAGTATATCTACTGATGGATGAAAGCGTCTAATGATTAATATGCGGCCTTAATTTCCCTGCCTATTCAACATATCGCAGTCCACTGCTGGACATAGGTCTCCCCCATTTTGCGGCAGATATCCCGGTTCTCCGCTTTCCTCATCCAGCCTCCACCAGCGACCGCCCGCGTCGTCGGTCCCTCGGTCCTCCGGTCCGAGACGCGGTCTCCACTCCAGAACTCGTCTGCTCCAACGGCCCGAGGTTCTGCGACATATGTGACCAGCCCACTGCCACTTCAACTTGCTGATCGATATTAGTTCTCTTAAATTTTCCCTACAAATATTAATTCGATAAACCTTCAATTCCAGATCCAACTGAAGAACCGCACGCTACAAGTGAGCGGCGCACAGGCGGTCCCGTCGCCGACCATAGCGTGCGTGCCGTCCGCCTCGATGGCATCGGCGGCGTCGATGGCCTCCGCCTCGATGGCCTCGATAGCCTCGGCGAAGGCGATCCCCACCTCGGTGGTTGCCAACCTGCTGCAGAAGAACGTGACGTTGCCTAAACCGGGACAGAAGATTGCGATCGCCGGACCGGGGGGGCAGCCGTTGGCGGCCAATGTACAGGCGATCGCGTTTGCTGCTCACCATCTGAAGGCGCGCCAGCCCAGGCATGCCCCACACCGTAAGTTACATCATTATCATCAGCTGATTAGGGGAGTTACCGCCATCTCTTAAAACAGTGTGACAATAATATTACTCCATCTTTCTGGTACAAAAATGCTCACGTATCATTACAATAATACTGTTTTAAGAGATTGTGCTTACCCCCCAGTTCATTACACGTCCCCAACGAGGGGCACGAGCCTACCTGTATAGGGTATCACTCGACGTTTATCAACATGGCGTATTGAAAGTTAGTGCTTTCAAATGATTAATCAAGGCTCAGCCATGTAATTTGAGTTCAGTTCTGTTTTTCTCCAATTCAGCTATGACAATCAAAATAAATATGGCTCCAGCAGCGTAAACAGTGGATGTTAATACAAAATCAGTTTAAACCTTATAATACCATTTTTTTTGAGTTGATGACCCATTTGTTATTGTGGTTGAGATGTCGACTGCAACACTAAGGGTTCCGGGTTCGATCCCCGGGCAGTACAAACATTTGTGTGAATGAACATGTCTGTTTGTAATGGTTGGGTGTTTAAAAAAAGTATATAAGTATGTTTATCTGTTGTTTAGTGCTCATAATACAGGCTTCAAGCTTAACTTGGGGCTAGATGGCGCTGTGTGGATATTTATTATTATTAATACCGGTTCATGTTGAATCGGTTTCAAGCCCTGGTTTGATGAACTGCCTGGGCGTCCAATTTGATGGCTTATTTAACCCATTGAACGCCGGAAAATACAGACACAATAGAAAATCTTTTGTGTCTGGCTCTTTAAGGCGTCATTGGCGGTCAAAGGGTTAACTAGATAGCTGCGGCATACACACAAACTAACATAACATTACATTGAATTTATAAATATAATTAAAATGTAAACAAGTTGTCTTTGTTTGTGTTGTACAGTGAGGTGTCGGAAGGCGGCGTGGCAGCCAACAATGCGTCGGGCGGTCTGTCCGCCCCGCTGGAGTCGTTGGGCGAGGGCGAAGGCGGAGTGAGGCGCCGGCCGCCCGACACGCCCATGGAGGTGACATGACGCCCGCCGCCGCTCCCGCCCGCCCTACTCACGCTGTGACACACGCACCACCACACGCACTGAATGCAATACCTACTGAATAGTGCACTCAATGTCAACCAACCGTACTACATACAAGACCAGCTCAAACTAGCTCGTGGATATAGTACAGTGAATGTGAACAAACTAGCTAGTGAATATAGTGCAGTGATTTAACCAACCTTACTACAAGTCACGTTGACCCCTGTTGACCACAGGACCAGCCCAATTTGACCTTATTTGAACAAACTAGCTAGTGAATATAGTGCAGTGATTGTGAACCAACCTTACTACAAGTCATGTTGACCTCTGTTGGTCACAGGACCAGCCCAAATTAACTGTATGTGAAGAAACTAGTGAACATAGTGCAATGAATAAGAAACCAACCTTACTACAAGACCAGCTCAAACTAGCTAGAGAATAGTGCAGTGAATGTGAACCAACCTTACTACAAGTCATGTTGACAACAGGTTCAGCCCAAATTGACCATATGTGAACACACTAGCTAGTGAATATATTGCAGTGATTGTGCACCAACCTTACTACGACACCAGCTCAAACCAGCTAATGGATAAAGAGCTGTGAATGTAAACCAACCTTACTATGAGACCAGCTCAAACTAGCTAGTGGATAGTGCAATGAATATGAACCAACCTTACTAACAAGACCAGCTCACATTGAACTCTGTAGTGTCACAAGACCAGCCCAAGTTGACCTCTGCTATGTGAACAAGTTTGTTGTGAACCAACCTTAAAGGAAATCAAACCAAATACAACAGCTAAAGTGATGACATAGTAAAGATGTGAAGACTGACTAGGACTGACTCATTTGCCTCAAGATCTTAAAGACAATATGTGATCAATGAATAAAATTGAATTGAATATATTGCAATGACAAACACTATAGAAATGAAACCAGACACAAAATCTAGAAGATAATAAAGATAGTGCCATTTTTGTGTGACATCTAACACATGTACTTCAAGATTTCAAAAATGAATAAACACACAGTAACCTGCAAACTGATGTCAAATGCAGTGATGTGAACAAACCCTTGAAGACTAACTCTTCAACTAAAAAAGTCACCTAAAGATTTCAATGATTTACTACAATGATGTGAACACAGCTCAAGCAACAACCCACAAACTGCACTGTGTTACACACCATGCACCAACCAAAGTGACCTCAGCCATGTGAACATCAAACATGTGACCAACCAAAGGTGACCTCAGCAATATGACCAAATACTTGACCGACCTAAGTTGACCTCAGCATCATAAACACCAAACATGGAACCAAACAGCTGCTGGTCTAGTGCAGTGATGTGAACATACCCTTAAAAGAAATAAGAGCCAGCAGGGGGAGATTAGATAGACGGTGACAATTCTAATGTGCTGTCACTATACGACATATTATTATATCAAACAAAATTGTATCTTATGAAGTAAGAGCAAAATTGTGCTCCGTACGGCAAAAGCCTTTGCTACTCCACTGAATTTAAGACATGAATGTGAGAAACTACTATATATGTATACATAGTGTGGTGTTCCTAGGCATGTCATGTTCTAAGATGCTAGATAGTCTAAATAATTGGTGTGTGGTTTGATTATAGCTTTTGATGTAAGCTATAACAAAATATAATGATTTGTAAAGGAAGCCATAATGTTTGGTTTGAAATTGTAAAGTCTTATTGTTATTTTTAATATTTTCATAGTTTTTGTCTACATATTATAGTCTGTATCGTAGCTAAATAACAATGGTCCAAATGTTAATAAATATGGGTTTTATTTGATTGTGTCATGTCAATATATTTAAAATGTTAAAAGCTAATTAGAATTTTTATTATTTTATGTAAACCATGTTACAAAACCACACACCAAATATAATGTCAAAAAACAAATAAAGTGAATTGTGTAAGAATAAAATGGAGAACAACATTTTAATTTTGAGTCCGCCACTTTGTATTTTAGGCAAAATGGCGCCCTCCCGTCAGGACACCACCAGGATAATGGAAACGACACACACAGATAATCGAATTTGTTACTTAGTTTAACCGCCATTATCTGTTCAGGGCTTAAAATAATTTTTAATTTAAATAAATAAAAAGAAATTACAAGGAATTACTGTAAGCTATGTTTATTTGTAGTGTTTAGTTTAAATGTAAAGCGTATGTTTCAAAGGGCCGGAATATTATGTCACGACGCAGTTTGTCTCTTGGAAGTATTTATATATCATCATTATCAGCCTATAACGGCCCGCTGCGGGGCACAAGGCTTCCCGTACAGCGTAGCTATATTTGTATATATGCATATATTAGTACTGTATGTGAATTACTTGTTTTAAAGGTAGTGTGAAACTAGTTTACGGATATTGTAAAAATACCTCGTATATTAATTTTAAAATGTTTTCATTAAAGTAAATTTCGTTTATAGTGTCGGTGGCTCAATGAAACTGTTGCCTTCCGATCAAAAGGGCGCAAGTTCAAACCTAGCCACGCACCAATGTGTTTTCGGATTATATGTACGTTATCCGACGCTCTTACGATGAAGGAAACCATCGTGAGGAAGCCTGCGCACGCCTGCGGAGAGATTCAAAGAGTGTGCGTGTAGTCTGTCAATCTGCACTGGGCCCGCGTGGACGACTAAGGCCTTTACACGCTTTACGGATAGGGACGTTTGATGGGCTGATGGTGATGATGAAATTTATTTTGGTAGGATTAAAATAATTTCAAATTGCTAATTATTTTACATGTGACCTATTAAGGAATTGGACTGTCTGTGAAATGTTTCCCTCATAGCTATGCTGTGCGAGAAGGCCTGTGTCCAGCTGAGGGTTGTTATAGGCGGATGATAATATAATCTGTGAATAAGTTATTATTGCATGTGCAAACTGATCATCAATTTTGGGACTTCGTCGTGTATAATATATCTTTATTAATATTGGTATATTGATATTATGTTATCAAAATTTAATCCATAAGGACAATTTGTGTGCACTTCAAATATGTTTTTGTAAATGATGAGTTTACCAGGCAATGGTAGTCTTTATGTTCTTTTCTCTGTATCTTTAGTTAAAATTTTAAATCTGAATTAGGAATTCACATTACTTTTAGGTCTGTATACTGGAACGAAACTCAAGCATTGATCTTCACTTAAATAGAGTTAGAAAGGAATGAAAATTATACCAACCTATAAACATATGGAAAAGCAATAAAGAATTGAATTGAAAGGGATGCCGCTATTCATCGTATATAGCGCTATCCTTTTCTAACTTAATTTAAGTAAAAGTCAATGTTGAGTCTCGTTCATACGGGCCTTAAATAGAAATCTTTAAACTTTTTTTTTCGTATCACACGTCGTATCGTACCACATAGCGTCTTTCATTAATATATTGTTAAATTTGGTTTTACTTTTATTATGATCTGGTTTTTATAAAATATATAATTTATAAGTACTAATGTAGAAAGTGGTCATCGCCTGGTTAACTCTGAATGGTTCGTAATTTGTTACTATTGTATTTAAGGAAGTATTTCGAAGCCGTATAAAGTTATGGTACATGGTGTATAACATGTTTCATTAACCCTTCGAACGCCGATGACACCTAAAGGCATCAGATACAATAGATTTTCAATTGTGTCTGGATTCCTGGCGCACAAGGGTTAAAGGTTAATTTAAGTGGCTGTGAAATAGTATATACATTTGTAAAGCTTGTATGGGCAAATGTCGTATGGTGAATTGATAAAGGGTATCTAGTGAAATGAATCATGAGCCTATTACGGCCCACTGCAGATAACAGGCCTTCCCGCATAGCGATTTGATAGTAAAAATGGTACTAACTTTGGTCCCATTTATACAATAAATGGTACAAATGGCACTTATCCATCCCCATTGTACAATCAATGGTACAAATGGCACTGATACAATTTTGTGTACAATGGGGATGCATAAGTGCCATTTGTACCATTTCCATACCATTTGTAATCAACCCTTCCCTCTTTCTCTCTTCAACCTACCGCACTCCATGCTGCACATATGTCTGGATTACATATTATCTCAATGCCTCATGTTAAATAAATGTGGATCAAGAGTTCAAAATTGGATAGAGATATAGGTCAAACCCACGCCTAGTGACAAATTGTTAAATAACTTAGACACGAATCGAACCCACCCAACAAACCACGACATTTGCCTCCAAGCTGAGTTTTAGTTTAAATCTCACACTTGATAGAGAACTCTGCCGTGTAAAATAATGGACGAACATGTAACATTTAACCACATTGTACGTGTAATATATAGTTTTTATGTGTATATTAATTAATTACTTAATAATTTAACGTAGACTGCTATAGGTATTGTAATAAATGCATGTTATTAATGAATAAGTGTGAGAATAATGTATATACCAATTCGACCATACTAAATTAATAAATGTATTTATTCTAATAAACATATTGTAATCCAAGTACCTCTGGCCGGACCAGTGACTAAATATTGCAACAAAGGGATTTTTACTAATTTTGAATCGTTACGACATAGTGTGAAAACGCACGGGACTCTTATTTTGTGCCTGTTAAGGTTTAGTTTTGTATGTTTTGCTGCCAATATTCTAAGTATCTTATTTCGTCGTAAGTATCTAAGAGTCGTATTTGTGGAAATGCCCTAATTTTCTAACGGAAATACAATCAATGTTACCATCTGTTTTGTGTATGTAATATTATATTCATAAAGTAATGAATCCGATGCATTTTTAAAGTAAATAAAAGCCAAAGTCTTTTGTCTATGGAGTGAGGCAACGCCATTGGTGAATGTTTGTATTGAAACACTATGAACTGACTAAAATAATATCGGCTATGAAAATTAAACATATTTGTGGATGAGGTAATCAGTCGTTTTTAAAGGACAATGTCACCTTTAAAATAAATAAAAAAGAATAAAAAATCAGTTGTATTAAATAAAAATATATTCGCAAAAATAACATAGGACGCTGTTATATTATGTTCAAGTGTGTGTATATAGGTGAACAATAATTTAATTGACTCAAGATCTACTTCACGTTCTTAACATCCTCAATTATTATAATACTATTAAAAATAGAATATTTATAATTTTCCATAATCCGGGTACCTAATCAATAATTGATTTTACAAATATGTAAATGCCAATTTTAGTTGACTTAGAGTTTAAAAATGTAACTCAAAAACATTCTAAAAAAAAAAAAAAGTAAATCTTATACATAACTTCGAAGTCTCCATATAGTACGAAATATATCTACACTTGTGACGTGTTAGTTCTAAATAAAGGGTTCCCAAATTGTTGATTATGACACGACAGTGAGAATATAAATACTGAATATTTTTCGAAAGGTTTTAAATTGATTTCCGGATTTCTGATCTTGAATTCTAGTGTTGTTTCTAATTCGACTATTGATGCGTCTTTGGCGGTAATTAACAAAACGATGTATTAGGGCAAACCATGAGCTAGAATAAGATTCTGTGTTGTATATCGAGATATTGCAATGCTGAAAACATAAAAAATTATTTAATAATTAAATATTTTATTTTGTTTCATCAAACTGTTGGACCATGTTTAGATACTCTGTCAGGCTTCCCGTGTAATGGATAATAGCGTTGCTAATCGACATAACTAATGTAAAAATAATTGGTATATACCTAACACGTAGAGATTAGGGAGTGTGTCCATAAAATTATTAGCGTAGACACCATGTAGGTAGTTAAAAAATTTTTATATATATGATTTAAAATGTAATGGGACGCGGTGGCTCGGAGTATTGGCGGTCGTATGCATTTTTCATTCAGCTTTACATGTTAGATATAAGGAATGATCATAAATGCCATACGTTCATAATGAAATACGACTGACAATTCTCACTTGTACCGCTGTAAAACCACATTAAATTGTAGTTTATTTTCGGGATCCCATTAAAACGTTTCAATTTGTCCGTTTAAATCACTTCTAATTAGAATCTTTGCAGATAAAAAATACAAAAAAATGTTTAAAATATCGTGATTATGTATTTTAAATATAACCAATTCATGGGGCTTGCGGCTTCTTTTTGTGCATGATAGATGTAAATTTAATCAAACGAACCATGATTTGATATTTGTATGACATTTGTACATAAATGCCGGCAGCATTGCATTAATGTCATCTTGTATGAAACGGGTATTAGTAACTTTACTGGTGTGCTAGCAAAGAGGTCGTTAGCCCAGATATTCTCAAAATATATCGACTCGTGTTTACGCAGTGTCATGTTGTTTCAACGTTTAAAAAAACTTAGCAAGCTATTTTTCACAGCGGCGCACGAGTGATACCCTGGGAAAAATAACTTGCAACAAAAAAAATGTAACGGTTTTAACTATGTCTATACATATTATAATTAGTAAGTATCATATACTGTACAAAAGGCTGCAAATTTGGGAAAAAATGTAAAAAAAATTGGCCTCATTTTTTTGGGGCCGTTAACATACGCTTAGTAAAGTGAATAGGATGTGTACCTCGTAAGTTTCTGATTTGTTTAGGCTGGCATTTCGAACGCTCCCTCGGACATAACGCGACGTATTTTTTTTCTTAGCTTTCTCGGATAACGCGTTGGCAATGTGTACCTTTATTTCCTTGTAAATATTATTTTTTATCATTTAGTTTCTCACTGCGTCGATCGACGAATCACGCTTTATAGGTACGATTTGGGAGAGCGTTCGAAAAGTTTGTCAATTAATAAATAAAAATTGCTGTAAATTGTTTGTAAAAATAGTCATGTTCGGGATTTCAAGTGTAGTTTTGTTGATTATTTTTTTCAACCGGAAATTGCTGAATAAAGCGACAATTCTGTTTCACTTGTTTGTTTTATTGCTATTATCGTATGCGAACTAGAAACGAAATCCGTAAGAACTTATTGACACCTATTTCCCGAAGAGACGACATCCACCTCCATCCCTACCTATATATGTTTTTAAATATACCTTACGTAATCCAATCAAGAAACAATTCTAACATTTGATAAGTTTTGTTCCGATACTTACTCGTATAAAACCTGAAGAACATTTGACTTGCTAGGGTAACGCACACTGACATGCCACGGATGACGCGCAGCGAAGGACATGTAACATTCGGTAGTAGTAATGAAAAAGTGTTTTAAAGAATATGTATTAAAAAGACGAGCCAATTTTAATACAACTAGTAAGTCTTGTAAGATTTATAACTTACTTGTACTAAGAGACTTAGCAACTCAACGACTACTCTTATTTTATATAATTAAGGCCCGTATTCTAGTACGAGACTCGACTTTTATCTTGAGTTAGAAACGGATAGCGCTATATACGATTAATAGCGACATCCCTTTCTAAATCATTTATAGTAAAGATCAATGCTTGAGTCTCGTCCTCGAATACGGCCCTGAGAAATTTATCTCTTAGTTAAATCGCTAACTTAAATGTGATGAGGACAATTATTTGGGAGCGCTAACTTATGGAACCCGGTTGTTTTTTTCGAAGAATCGTATCATCTGCAGAAAGAAAACGACGTTTAGATAGAAGGCGAAGGGGTTAGCTAACCTATTACCTATATGCTGCCTAAGTTAACGAACTGTGAGCATTAGAATGTTGCTAGTATTTACGGCTTCTTCCAATGCAACATAGGAATTGATCCTCGCTCCAGGTCGTTCAATTCGCTTGACTATCTGCTACAAAACAATGTGACTTAGCCATATTTTAAGGGTTAGAACTGACACGGAGACAATGTAGTGTAAGGCTTCATTTCCTTTTGTAAGGAGTGGTGTAAGAGTGCATGAGGTTTTATAGTCAACTGCTGTCAAAAACTAGCCCCGGTGGAGCTGTATTGGTCATCGACCAACAGAAGCAGTTTGCAGTATAAATGAAACACCTTTTGGAAGCACTATACTATCAATAGTAAAAATGGCACGGTGACCATTTGATGACCCATATGGTGTTGATAGTTGGAGAGGTCGGTTTATTCCCATCATGGTTTTCGGGTTCGATTCCCAGGCAGTATAGATATTTGTGGTCCGAACATGTCTGTTTGTATTGGATTGAATTGAGCTCGGACCAGGTTTGATGTAGTTAGTTAGATTAAGGAAACCAAGTCCAACTAAGTTTGCAAACCTTGGAGTGTAGTTACCTATTATAGTCTTTCTCCTTTTTATAACAACTACAGTAGGGTACGTCTCAATATCATCATTCCACAGAGGAGAATATTAATAATAAAATACCATATTCCAGAAAGAATGCCTTTATTTCCATTACAACTATATATACAATCATTTAAAGCATCCCTCCAGATGTTTTTCTAAAAAAATAAATTCAGAAAGTACATCTTTGGAAAAACGTAGATAATTTCAAGTTAAATACGGCGAGCTGTAAAAGCAGGCTTCCGAAGCGTCAGCGGCGGCAGGCTGCGGTCGCCGGATTTACTGCATTTTATACCAAAGTAAAACCTTAGATTTCACTTACTTATAAAAAAATCACTGACGGTCGTATTCAATCAAATACTGCACAAGTTTTATAGACCAGTGGCAAACGTTTCGAAGGCAAATACCGCTAATTTTTAGAATGTACGATAATAATAAATTCTAATCAGTTTACAATTCATAAGTGATATTTGTTTCGATCGTCACTTATCATAAGGATCTTGCTTAACTATAAAAACCACCCATTGAAATGACCCATTCGAAATAGCTAGACGCATTATTGAAAGTCTAAAATCGTAAAAAGCAAACTTGGTGATCAGTAATTTCTGTAATAATAGTATCTTCATTTATTATTTGACTTTTCTTGAATTGTTATTACCGAACACAATCGAGTCAGACAACGCGTACTATGCGCATAAAACGAGACAAATGCTTAGTTAAGGTATATTTAAATTTTGGGAGCTTTTTTAGATGAATGGCAGCTATATAATAAGGCTATAAGCCCTCTATATTTAAGATAAAATATATTTAACGCCCGCGTCATTTCAAATTGACTCATGAAAGACCGATGACTAGGTATTACAATATTGAGTTAGTGTACTTTCTCATGCTTTAAATATTGCAATTACAACTGCTTGAAATCGTTAAAACTCAACGCAGTCGAAAACAATTTGGGATCTATTTTGAAAAAGGGAGGGTATACCACTTAAATAAATCAGATTCATTATATTACACATTTAATTCTCAGATAATACTGAAAACATATTGGACTATTTCTTACAATTGTAGTAACAATTACACAATAACAACACAACATTATATTGTTCTTAATAAATTTATTAATCAGTCTTTCATAAGCCAATGTTACATGTTCTCACGGTATGATAACAGTTCGTGACCTACTTCATACAAGTGTTTACAGAACCATAATAATATATACCATAAGGTTGTCGATTAATATAAACATTTAATATGCTTGTTAAATGAGTAAAAACATGGGCAGTAAGCGAACTTGTTTATATTTTTTTAGTTTTATATTTTTCAAAATATAACCTCTGTATTCTATGTAATATTTTGAATGATTCTGAATTCTCTAGCTAGTATACAATTTTTTGCTTATTTTATGATATCTTATATATGTTACCAATGGGCCATAATCGATAGCAGCATATTTATACTGTTTGAACTTGCAACAAACATGGCTACGTTAAAAAACAATTTGGACAATGTCACCAAGCCATAGCCGCACAATATACAGGCATGTCATTTACACGACAATTCAAGTTGATCCGACTCTATGGGACACTAATGAGGTAATAATTGCTTTAATTTTCTTATTATATTTGAATAGACACACAAAGAAGCTCGTTACATACGCTGGGACACAAATTCAACAAAAAAGTCGCTTCAGACTAAATGATATTTTGAATCCGTTGCAGGCCATTCGCGAGGCGAAACGAATGTTATATTAAATATAAATATGGTTGCAACGTTTTTTTTTAGTATTGATTAATAAAGAAACTAAAATGTATGAAATAGTTAAGAGCAGACAACCAATGACAATAACATGAAATGAATTTAAATTGAACTTATTACAATATAATGCGCTATCATTGACTAATGTTTGAAAAGGCGAACTCATCGGTAAACATTTTTTAGCCCCTTGTATTAAAATCCGCCCGTTTTCATTAATTTACTCGCTATACTTTGCTCTCTCTCATCTCATTCAAAAATATGATTTAATTTCATAGTATGCCCGAACAGAATAAGGCAAAAATTCATTAAAAATCGTCGTCATTATATAGTATTGGTGACCTCTTTAACCAAAGAAACATAGCTCTTATAATATCTGACTAAACTCTTAAAAATAGGTACAAGACTTTTTTCACACTTAACATATTTTAAAACTAAAAGTACCCTAACAATTTATATCGATCATACGAACACAGCAAAACTATTTAAAATTAAAAAGAAATAACTTTGCTCACTAAAAATAACGAAACAGTATTTCGTAGTCTAAAATACTTATGTCAGACGCGTACTGGCATAAATGTCTACTAAACTGGGATGGAAAATGTTACAAAAGTCAAAACCTTATAAATGGATTATTATTGTAATTCATGAACCACATCTTAAAACTTGACCAAGAGTTCGCCTCACATAAACAAAAAAATCATCTAAATAAATGAGAAATAAACTGAAAAAAGTGTATGACCCTAATTATAATGACATTATAAGTGTTGTGCACATAGAAATACGATATATATTTACATTTGACTTCTATATTGTCTCAAAATAATGAAAGATATTTATTTAGCCAACAACACTTGACATTTCTACTTGCACATACTTACGTGTGTTCCAATATAATTTTTTATTATATTTTATAATCCAATTTTACTCACAGTAATATTGTTATATTATCACTGTTGAACATTCGCAAAAACATATTAATAAATGTCTAACAAGTTCAATTTTATCTAACTACTTATTGCATTGTCAAAAGCTATTTAATAAATTACTGTGAATAAATTTACAGAAGTGACGCCTAATAAACATTGCTGAATAACTTTTGTAACAAATCTATCTTGCAATGCCAACTTGTCCCAAGTTAATTTGTTAGCGTTTAGCTATATACGAAACGAAATATTACGTATACACATATACAATATTAGTTTACAACCGTTACATACCTGAGTCGAAATATTTATATCACATTTTTTTTTAATTAAGAATCCTGGCCGTCTATTAGTGAAATAGTATCCTACAAAGTGTCATTAATAAATAGAAACATTTGACTAATTTCACATTACTGTTTTGTTCGCCGGGGTTAATATGAATTGGTGTCAATGTGTGAACTGTCCAACCATTTAAGGCGTGACTGCATTTGACATAATGCGTTCACCTTATATATTACATTTATACAAAAATATATACAGCATTATATCAAAACGAACATAACAAGCCTTCATTACAACAAAAAGGTCTACATCTAAAATTAAAAATAAACTCCTTAACCGCTTTGATTATTTTTTAGTTTAAACGAAATCAATGACCTACATTTCAATCATTCATTCATATACCATCAACATACGTCCACGTCATTTCAATTATTTAACCAATTAAACCGGCATTCAGTACATTCGAAATCATTCACATCAACGTACAAAAATAACTACATGTTTTTACATATCATAACTCGTATAGGAAAACTTAATGTTACGAGACAAATACTAAGACGTTTTTGTCTATTAGAACTTGTTATATATCTATACATAATAATGATAAATATTAATTCACGACTTAAGCTTTTCGCTTTTTCATACTTGAAAAAAAAATGCTATTTATTAAATATAAGCCACATTAAGGGCCGGGTCAGCAAGATTTGTGAAAAATACTATAAAATCTACGCTGACCGTAACTTATTTAGTAACTTAACGATGAATCTCAACTCCGCTTCATAATTCTAATGTCTGACAGTGAAATAACAATTGTTGATTATTCGCGAGATATTTTTTTAACAATTTGAATTCACTATCAGTTCATGGAAGGGAAATATACCAATGATATACGATGGTTTCGTTGTTCTAAAATGTGATCATTTGTTATTAAAAAATATTTTCATGTGATAACCATTCTCTCTATTTATTATACTTTTTTTCAGTC
This sequence comes from Leucinodes orbonalis, assembly GCA_019425675.1. Lineage (NCBI taxonomy): Eukaryota > Metazoa > Arthropoda > Insecta > Lepidoptera > Crambidae > Leucinodes > Leucinodes orbonalis. The sequence goes on from PQWD01004133.1 coordinate 20,528, forward strand.
AAACACTATTATGAGTTGAATTATTGAACAAGTGATATTTTATACTACTATTTTGTTGTCTATGGCAGTATATAGCGATTCAACAAATCCTTTATTTGAAATATTAAAAATAGAATGAATTATTTATACTACATTGAAACGGATGTTTTTTAACAAAAAGTGTAAAGAAATGAACTAGTGCAGTACGAATAGTTTTATTCTTAAACATATGAAGTATTTAATGATTTTGTAACCCGTATTATGATGAAATGATTTCTCGTCCCTCCCTATACTATTGCCAAAACTGGGGATCATTTAATATATACGAAAAGCACCTGCCACAGCTCTTGTACAAATAACCACGGCACATTGTACTGTTAAAATAAAAATCAAATTGAACTTTACATCTAAGGCGATAAAGGAAAGTTTGCTTTAAAAAAATATAGAATATTCATGTTATACACAAACATAAGCGTCAACCTGATTTTGTACATGAACACTGTTAACAATATAACGTATAAGATTGCGAACTAACTGAAGGTTAGGGTTAGTTCACATTGTAATCCAACGTTTAATTATAATTGCTGCTGTTAGATTATAAACAAAAGGATTCATACTTTTTTACATATATATGTGTATATTAAGATTTTATGAGTCTTAATTGTACAATGCATCATGGCAGTGTTACAAGCTTGCGGTAATGGCGTCAGTAGCCGTTTAATAGCTAGCGTCCCGCACCTTGCTATGGCTTCTATATCTTTACACCCATCTGACTCGGTTTTGGTCGTTCAATCATAAGACAGCACTTTCAACCATACTACAACGTACAATAAAGGCGAAAATCGTCTGCAATACGTCACTAGTCTATTATTGCTAAGGTACATAATGTTAACGATTTTTACTGTTTGTCAAGGTTTGAGATGTTGCTATTAAATACTTAGGACTTGTTAACACATGATTGTAAAAAGATTATCTGCTTTACGTTATGGTTTCAGGTTATATTTGGTTCTGACAAGCTCTAGGACCAATTTGAATCCAGAGTAAAATATTGTATCAATTTTGAAACGTTTATAATTTAATAAAAATTCACGTTTTATGCTTCAATAAGAGCGATTAGTATTTTTTTAAAATTCACTTTTCTTAGACCCCCCTAACAAGAATACATCGAAATATTATAATTTCGAAGCCCTACCTTTAAAGGCAATGTACAAAACTATACATTATTGTTTTTTTATTATTTTTCCACACACATTGCACGATCCGAAGCAGTCAATTTGCACTGCACAAAAATAAACAAGTTTACATTTCTCATTTACAATCTTTTTTTATTTTTTATTTTTTAATATTTTTTTTTAAAGCTAGCAGCTTCGTCGATATTCAAATAATCTAATGGATATGCTTTATTATTGCACTTAATATAAACATTCAATCAATACTTTTCCTTTTAATGATTTAACTACACAAACTGTTTTTTTTTTGTCATTTCGCTAAAATATGTAAATTTAATGTTCATTTACACATATGTACAAAATCATCGTACCCTACACACTTTTATCTCATAAAAATAACTTGTGGCGTTCACGACCAAAACCATTCAGATGGGGTTAACAATTATATAATAGTCACTGTGGTACAAACAGACGATTGAGCGTAATATAAATGGCCAAATAAACCCATATATATATATACATACATCTTCATATAAATGACTGCAATAATAATTTACCATTAGCAGTCACTAAATATGGTATATTTTCTTATTATCATATAAAAATCACGCTCAATCAACCACCGTCCAAGTGACTAGAGAAACAATTAATAGAGATTAACCTTCGACCGCCAGAGACGCTTTATAGGGTCACAAAACAATAGATTTTCCACTGCATCTGGATTCCTGGCGGTCAATGGGTTAAACAAAAAAATAAGTGAAATAAAGAGCAGTATTAACCGTTACACTACGCTATTGAGGTCCGTATGTAGAGGAACGTCGACACACCAGGCGCTAATGGCTGCCGCCGTTGTGACGTCACTTCCCCTGCGTCGGCTCGGCCACCTGCAAAGCGAGCGACTCGTCAGACGCGCGCGCAGTGTGTCGTCGTTCCTATGACGCTGCAAGGGCTGGCGCGGGCGGTGGCGAGAAAATATCCGAAGGACCATTGGGAACTTTATCCGGTTAGATGGACCATTTTTTTTAATCAACACCACCGCGCGCGTTTTTGCTTTTGCTACTCAGATCGTGTCGTCTAGGACCAAGTAAATGACATTCGCTTATGAAAATTTGATATAACGATCGGAATAGCAAAAAGTACCCACCCGCCACCAGGGTATTGTAAGCGAGATAGACCCAGCGTATTTAGCGCGTTACGTTCCAAATGGTAATAGGTATCACGGAATTGGTTATAAATCACGTCATATCACTATTATCCTTTAAATAGGAATTAAAATTGAATCCCATAAATAGCTTTTTTATAACGACAAATTGACGTAAATAATAAACAATCCTCAGTTAGTACTATTTGGAACAAATTGAGCCCCACAGGTGACGATTTACACAGCTGCGCGCAAGCTTTAAATGTTTAGCTGTTACATTTGAGTTCACAAGAAGAAACACATTTCACGGTATTACATTCAAAACAGCCAGTAATAATTGAAAAATAGAACCACTTATCTTTGGTATAAGCGTTACCAAACATCAATTGAAGTAAGAATTTAAAAAATAAAAAATACCGAAAATTAAAAAAACAAATGCAATCACACATACCACAAACAAGCGTGATAAAAAATAATCAATCAATGAAAAAAGGAAACTGAAATAAAAATTTAAAAACTTAAATATAACAGCCAAATAAAAATGTATAACACAGTGCATAATATTCACAGACCTATAGTAGGTGTGTGTCGAAAGCCATAGTTATATCGACATGCAGTCCACAAACTATGAAATAAACAGGAGTTACATTTACAAAGATATTGCAAATCTCTAAATATGTAATACTCATGCCCAAATATGGGGCAAATTATTTATAAAGAAAAAAATATGTATCTCTTGTTCATTCACACATTACATTTTATATATTGCCCAACGGGGTTACAGCCATTTCTTAAAACAGTGTTACAATAATATAACTTCGTCTTTTCTGTTAAAAAAATTCTGACGTATCATTATAATAACACTGTTTAAAGGGATTGCGGTAACCCCTCGGGCCATTTATAGAAACCACTTAAAGAAAATAAGTTAAAACCAAAAATACCCAATTTTCACAATGAAATCGAAGCACAACGTGACATTAAAACAAAACCCTTCGAAACAATGTCAAATGAAATTCAAACTCGCATTACAGTACCAAATTCATCAGTTTAATCAACTTAAGAAAATGTTATAGTTCAAAAAAATCAAAACATTTCGTCGGTAAATAAAAATATTTACAATCATATTAAGTTATGTGAAATTCGTAACAATAATCTCGATATTTAACTGCTATAAAATTTACAAAATATATCACTTAATTAATAATAATATATCATCCAGTGTCATGAAATTATTAAAACCTAATCCTAATTAAAACTTCATTAAAAGGAAACAACTTAAAACTGTTTAAATTTACAATCATATAATTGTTAAGATAAAAACGTGTGATACAACTAATAGGTAACGATATAAAAAATATTTCCATTGTGAACTTAACTTTATAAAATAAAATTTAAGAACATTAATTATACAGAGAAAATGTATCAAAAAATAACTATTTAACCTTTTTTTAAATATATTCTTTACATTTAAATGGTAACAACAATGGCACCATTATATAAGTTTTTTTAAACATGTTTTTATTTACAATATATACAAAAACCAATCAATCATCCATATAATTATAATTAGGTATGTGAAGACCATAGCAGTTCAAAGCATTACTAAGTAGAGCAAGAAATATACATGTTTTATAACCGAAATCCCATAAAAAACAAACTGTTACAAATTTAGTGAATTTTAGTAATGAAAACATACTTAAACTCTTTATACATATTCATTAATTAATTGCATAAACTTAAATGTAGTAATTGAAAAATCTGTCTTAAAAAAAAAGTATTTAAGAGAAAGACAGAGCATATTTTATTTTAATTGATTCTAATCAAGCTTTGGATGATTGATGGTTGAACAACACTTAATTATTAAATAGAAATTATTTATTTTAATATACTTCTCATAATTTGTTTCAAAAACTGCAGTTCTAACAGTTATTAATATTCTAAATATTTGCTTTGGTGACTATTTGAGAAACTAAGTATGTACTTGTTCTGTGTGGAAAATTTAAGTGTTAATATGTAATAGGTTATTAAGAGTCACATTTTGCGACTATATTCGATACCTAACCTAAAATTGCATTTGACTCCATAACCAATGAAATAAGGCAACGATACATAGCTTTTTGAAGGCAATATGGCATTGAGGTCCTCACACTATGCTTGTTGGTATGAAAACTTAAAAAAACGGGTTACCCTTAAGGTATGTGCAATTAAACAACCAGTAAGCTTTTTAAGCATATGTTACTGGAAAAGTTAATTAAAAATTCAATATTTTGAATACTTTTTGTCAATATTGGCTAGAATCTATAAAATATTTATTTAGACAAAATAATTTACTATTATTAAGTGTTTTGTTAATTTCTCAATATAGACATCCAATGTCTTAAATTAAGGAACGCGTATTGTGAATATTATTATAAAACCCTGTACATTTTTTTTATAATTTTTATACTTTTTTGAGCAAGCATTATAATATTAACTTAAAATTAAAATTGAACATAGCTAGCAGGTGAACATATATTTTTTTAACAATAAATTATAATAAAATGTTAAAGCTGACTTGGTAATGTTTTTTTTTCAATTCAAAGCTAGTTGACACCCGCTCACAAACTAAAAATATAGCTGCCTTAAAAGATTATATACAATAACAAAATGAGCGAAACATATCCTCATCTTTGTGTTTTTAATAAAAACAATAAATTGAGTGATGCTGACAAAATTTTACAAGTTAATTTTTAATACCGTAATTAAAGTTAATTGTTTCTAGATTATAATATTATACGTCAATGAATAAATATTTTAAAAAATACTTATATATATATATATTACATAAAAATGGAATGGAAATATTAAAGATAAATAATTATTGTATTTACAAATCGATTCACGTCCATTAATAATATATATTTTTTTTACATTTAAAAAAATGTTTCGACGTATAGAAAGATACTTTCGGCTGCATTATATATTAAAAATTTTAAGTGCTGTGTATGTGACACAGACAAACAAGTCAAGCCTGCTTTAGAAAGAGTTAGCTAAGATCAATCCATATTTATGATTAAATGATTGGTGAGAGGTCTATCATACTTAACAGAAGATTAGACATTTTTTGTAATATTAAGTTGTGACCGTATTGAAAATATGAAGTCAAAGAACTCAATTGTAATAAGTTTTACACTTCTAGTTGTAACAGTAATAGTGAGTCGATTTGAATTTACAAGTATATAGTAAAAATTGTATTAAATACATTGAATATACAAAATATAAATAATAGATTGCAGTCTGTATATAATTCGTTTTTTATATATTGAATTTGCTACATTTTACAACTCAATTTCTTGATATATAATCTTTCTATGATTCGTAGCGATAAGGCCGCCTTTGCCCACTTCTCTGGCTTTTCTGTGTTTGTGAACCTTTTATAAAATGTGAGCAATAAAATCTTTATCTATCTATATATGTATCCTCAGGATTGCTATATTTTAAGTGTATTTGTTATAATAACAAGTATTCATTGTATAATAGGTGAAAAAATCGGTATAAAAATGTGTATATGAATTAAAATTGTATTTAATTCTTCCCATATTTCCATTGTAAATTGTATCAAAAACTAATTCAATCATTTGGCACATAAACCCCTTACAGTATAATAAAATAGCACATAAAAATTTATAACCATTTTAGTAGTTTTTATAGATTTATCTATATTATATTAATGTGTATAATAACTGTAAAGTCATATACATTATATAATGTATGTATAAGCGGTTTAATATATGATTAATTTTAATTTGTACATAGGAAACATTGAATAAATTCTGATTATGTTATGATATACAAATATTAAAGGAATATATAAATTATTTATACAGTTAACCCTAATTTCTACATTTATAATATTTTGTATAAGTATACAATGTTTTTTAAATTTAAATGATTAGCATTTGGAAGCTTTTATGTACCATATTATGAGTATATAAGTCGTTGACATACTCTTTCTAAATCTAAATAATTTTTTGAATATTGAAATGTCAATATTAAAATATTTATCTCTCTGCAATAGCAAAAATTATATTACATAATTGTAAATGCTAAGGAATTAACGTATATCGAAATAAGATAGTTTGATTTCAATATTATTAATATATCTTAAATATATAAAAAGGGGTTATATTTATCACTTTTAAAATAAATAACGATTGCTGACGCAAGAACAATAGCACATAACGAGTGTATATAAATATATGAGTTAATTTTTACAAATAGCTTAGCCATTAGGCCAGTCTTCCAGAAATATGTACCAGCTTAATTTAGTAAATATGTTCACACCATTTAAAATGTAAAACTTTAAGCTTCTTATGTGAAGAAATACGTGATCGTGGTGCAAAGTTGAGAATAAATCATTTTATAAAAAATTGATCGATTTTTTATATTAAACGTCATTTACTGATAGAAATATAGGTATTTTCCTTAGATAAACTATAAACAGATGCATAATCTCACTCAAAGTGTCCGCGGCCAATTTTCCAACGCGCGGTTGGGCAGAATTTTCATTTATTATCATGTCGCTCGATCAATCGATTGATCAATTTTAATGAATAAAGTTTATGTCATAAATATACAATATGTCAATGACTGTGTCAAGAGGCTTGGACATTTTTATTTGATATTTCTTCGTGATTGTGCATATAGTTATTTTACTATTTATCTAAAGTATTTTTGAATAATGGTTTCATCAGATTTTAACATTCTACTGCAGGTCACAAAGCTTCACCATACAGCACGACTATGGGGTGTTTGGGTCCCATCACAAGTACCCAGTGCTGAATGGGTGTTAAATGACTACCATCTTTAGAAAAAAAAAAAGAATATATATATACTGATATTTACACAGCGTCATCTAGTCCCAAACTAAGCTTGTTATAGGGTATAAACGGAAAACATACTTTTTTTTGTAAATACATATTATACATAGAAAATACCAGACCGATATACAATATTTATATATATAAATGTTTGTATTGCGGGGTCGAACCCGAACCTTGGTGTAGTAGCGACGTTTCGACCATTACACAAAGCGGTTGTTGTCAGGTAAGCAAAAAATAATAATTTTTATTGCTATATGATGATAAGTATTATTAACCACCTTATAAGAATTATACTTTAGTATAATTATTTGACTATTATTTCATTTAAGGCTAATTCTTATGTCGTAACATGAGCAACTGTGCTCTGTTTTTCATAAAAAGAATGAGACGATAAAGAAAAAAAATGATAGTATTCGATAAGTCGAGATTTAAGAGGACAAAGGACTAAAGGAACTAAAAACCATTGGGTATAGAACTAAAATAAATGTAAAAAATACTATTAGGTGTTCGGAATCTCTTTTAAAATAAAACCTACTATTTTACCACAGCGAGAATTTCAGCTATTCTCTCCATAGTTAGATATATAGATAACTCTGTAACTACAGTACGACGTTAAAGATTATTTAATATTTAGATAAAGACGCTCATCATGAAGTCAAGAAAGTTCAAGAAATATCAACCAAAAATGTCGAGCTGCTTGATACATATTTTGGCACATGTTTGCTATTATATGACTAAAATGTAGCATAATTTAAGGTAAAAAACCAAAGCACCAGCTACTACATGTCACTATGAATGTAGCGAGCTACGTAATTTTATTTCGCAGAACTTTGAGTGAAATTGTCATCTAGTCAAAGGTGGATCCGGGGAGGGTCATGGGGTCCCCCCTGAGTTAGGTTTAAGTACTATACTAACGCACATTAACAAATACTTATTAAGTTCTTAACTTGACTACTATTGTGCCCCCTTGGCGCCTAACCTGGATCCGCCCTTGCAGTTAGATTTTTGTTTATCTGAGTTAATTAGCCACACTTTACAAATCTAACCTATATATATATATGCAAGTTCTATTACAATTACTCTCACTTTGCCTCCACATTACTCCGGCGCGGTGGCATGGTGGCGGAGGCATCGCCGCAACGGTGGCTGCGTCTGTGTTTGCTGCATCTGATACATATAGTCCATACCGTAGAAATAATCCATCCCATACCATAGTACGAGGGTGGTGGTTGCACCATAAAGTACGGAAGGGGCGCCCTATATGGGGGTGGGACATTCCAGTTTCTACTTTGGTGCTCGTTCTGCCGTTGAATCTTCGACGGAGGGCCAGGCTCGATGTTCGCTGTTCTCTTCCGCGACGTCTCCAACACTTCTTTCGATATCTTGATCTTCAATCCGGACCCTTGGGGCGGTGGGGGAGGCGCTGCCAACCTCTCCTTTGGTATTTAATCTTCAAACCTGACTGGACGAGAGTTTCTCCCGCGGTATTATCCTGATACCGTCTTTCCGGTGCCGGACTCTCTTTACCTTTTCCTTTCTTTGTCCTTTTTGTGTTTCTTCCTCTCTTTAGACTTGTCTTTGTCTTTGTGTTTGTCTTGTCCTTTTTCTTCTCCTTCTTGTGTTTGTGCCACCTCGTTCTGTGGTGGTGGGGCCGGTTTCCGGCTGTGGGATTACTGGTGGCGTGGAGTTCCACTTCTTCTTCACCTCTGGGGATTCTTCTTGTCGGACTGTTATAGGGCAGGTTTGGCTAGGCTCTCTTTCAGCNGTGCCAGTGAACATTTTTAATATGGCTCACAACCACTGGGAATTTTCATTTAATATTTATATAAGCTAGAAACAAGCTTCGGAGTTAACTGTTTCGTGTGTCGCTTCTAGCACTAATTAAAGTGTAAAACAATATTTTCAATTGAAGATTTATTTTGTTATGGATAACTTTATCAAGTCCAAATTTTAAATAATGTTTTTTTAAGGTACTAGGCAAATTAAAAGGTATATTGTAGCTAAAATGCAATACAGGAGTTGAAACCGGCATTTTCATCATTTGTATATTCAAAATAAACAAAAACCTTAATCTTCATTCATCAACAAGTGTCATGTTAGAACTTTTATGCCCCAATTTTGATGACCTGACCTTTTTTAGATTCTCTTATAAAAAACGATTTACCAAAGTTATAGTATCCATACTTTAAACAAGTATCCATGATCCACGAATAGTACATGGATTCCCACTAAGATTACCATTGCGCAGATATCATTTTGGGTACCTTTAAAGGTGAAGTGGCGGTAACACTACAGGAAATTTTATAATATTACATAGTTATTTGTTTGCTATAACAAAAAGATCTTATTCCTGCGTAGAAAGTTGCCGTTTTGTGTTCAGTTCGTCGTGAATCGTACTATATCTATCATGATCATGCACTCGAACCATAAGACTATCAGAATAGCACAAATACGGTCGTCAATATCATCTTTTTACTTTCGACTTCAAATGATAGATATTGAAGGCAAATCATGTTATCTCTTATTATACAAAATTCTGCCAGCAAATTTTAATCCTCGAGCTAAACTTAACTAAGGTTTTGGCAACATATCAATACGTACAAACCAGGAATTCACAGTGTACTATGCATAATAACTAAGAAAACAATTTGTAAGGTTCAAAAAATATGCAGTAAGTAAACTATTTGCCTGCGCGAATGACTTAAGAAGTTGTCTAATGTGAGTTAAGTGATTAATTCTTCTATTATTCCTTTGTAGACGTGAAAGTTAAGATTCAATGAGATCTCTGGCTGGCATACAATTCACAAGACTTTGTCTGGTAGTTGAAATAGCGATGTCGTTTGAGTTTTCACAGAAATTACCGAGGCAGAAAGCACCTTTGCACTACTTCAGTCTGCCTTATTACAAAGCAAACAAAACAAGATTACATTTTACTACATAAAGTATCACAAGAGTGGAAAACTTCGGGCTTATTTAACTTTGTAGGGACTATCCGAATTACAATAGCTTATTTGAGGCAATCCTGCAACGTGGGTTTTGCTCGAGAGTTAACTAAGTTTATCGAATTACATCGAAAATCCTGGTTGTTATGTCTATCACGTTTTTCTTTGAAGACTTCGTAATTAGAACAGATTGTGTATTGGAATCAATATTAAGATACACTCTAAAAACAAGCGAAATTTTGCTTTTATTATTTTGAACCTTTAATTAACTAAACATAAATAGAAACTTCACGCGGTGAAATTATACTTTGCAGACACAGCATCTAGTAGTTCCTGTATCTCTCTTATTCTTGAATCAAAGGCAGTAATTTGGAAACCATTACTGTTATAGCAGGTGAAATGTGCAATAATAATTTAATTATTATTGAAGTGCATAGAATCATAATATTAAGTGATCAATGTCATAAACAATGAAATTACAGATCTCGCAGAATTTATAACTGCTCTGAATATAGTCGCAAGTGCTTACTGTGGCAGTATAGTCGAGAATTATAGTATGAATTTTTTAACTGCACATCGCCTTGTGCGAAGTTCGGAGCGGCCAAAAGTTTGGCAGACTGCTAAAGTATATAATACACGACACAATCAGCATGAGATGCATCCTCTTGTCAAATAATAATTAATTAAATTTGATGATAAGAATTTACCTGCTCTTTTCAACTATCGCAGTCCACTGCTGGACATAGGTCTCCCCCATTTTGCGCACATATCCGGTCCTCCGCTTTTCTCATTCCGCCTCCACCAGCGACCTTTCGCAAGTCGTCGGTCCATCGGGCCGGATCTATCTGCTAATTATTAAAAACTGTTCTGAGTTATTGAATAACATTATCATTTACTTAATTGACCATCACAATTCATTAAAAGTGGTAAATTAATATTTTCCACCTAATAACCATTGCAATTGAGCTGTAAATCCCGTGGCATTGTAGTAAAAGGTTCTGAATGTACTCAGCTTACGAAAGTTCGTTTTTAATACTATTACGGTACTGGAATACTATAATAGTTTGCCAGTTAAAAGTTTTGAAATAAAATAAACAAACACAAGCGGGACGGGATGGACAAGGACTTCTTTATCGACTAGTTTGACATCGAGTCGGTTGTGTCATTACTAATGAAGATGCCGGTACAGTGGGGTCGTATGGAATACAAAATAAAAATTAAATAAATATCCATTGACATTCACACAACAACATCTAGCCCCAAGTGAAGTGGGAAACTTGTATTACGGGACTACACAACTGATATATATGATTAGCGGTTCAGACGTCGGCTGCTACAGCAAGGGATCCGGGTTCGATCCCCGGGCAGTACAAACTTTATTGTAATGGTGTTTTCTATGTATAAAATGTATGTATTTACAAAAAATGTATATAAGTAACCGTTGTTTAGTACCTATAATACAGGCTTCAAGCTTAACTTGGGGCTAGATGGCGCTGATTGAATTTCAGTGGATATTTTTAAAAAATCAATCCTTCGTAATAACAATTGCCCATAGATGGCGCTTTGATCTTTTCCTTCAGGTTTATCGTTGACTCATTTGTTTACAAATTCAATAAAAATATTTATTCGTACGTTATGATTTACTTGGAATGTAAGGATTTGACAAAATTAACTTAACCTTTGAACACCAGGAATCCAGACACAATAGAAATCTATTGATTTGACGCATTAGGTGTCATTGGCGCTCAAGGGTTAATGCAGGTGTAAGCTTGAATAGTTATTCAAGCTCCACTAACATTGTACTGGCTTGTCTATAATCTATGTTTCCGACAATCGATCTCTCTCTGATGGCTGGCTTCGACGGCGAAGTTGTTTGACAATATGCGACCATCTGGTGCGGGTTACAGACAGGGCATTTAATTTAATCGCCGATAATTTAAAGTTTCCCAGCGCTGCGCATTTGTAAACAAAGTCAGTTTGTTGTTGTCAAAGTTTTGTAATTTAAAGTATAGATGTCGGATTGAAGTCTGGAATGGAACACTGCTGTTTTATTTAGCATTAATGTCGTATTTTCTTTATTCAACGTCTCATCTTATTTGATGGTACATGTTCATACATACGGATATTGAGCATTTTAGACCTGATAATACTAATCAATTCCATCTTGACAGGGCCCAGGTTATAATGACCATGAGGTTATAATGACAATGATTCACTAGCTTAATTTTCTACTTGTTATATTAAAGTGTACAAGACGGTCAGGATGCTCACCTAATGGCAAGTGATACGTCTTACCATTATAAAGCGGCATTGAAGGAGACGACAACTCATAGATAGTTATTATTATCCGACTTTCCGTATTACCCATCACAAGAGACAACAGTGTTAGGTATCTTAATACCCAATAATTTTACTAGGTTCAGTGCCCTCATCCCAAACACAAAATGCATAACACTCCTGTTTCACGGAATGATATCTGGCTGCGGGGTACCTAGATGACTCAGTATCGAGTATACCACCTTGTAACTACTATAAAAACTAAAAACGATATGTTTAGACACATATAATATACTCGTATAAGGAAATCCCAGTACCTACTTCTACTTTCAGTTGCTAGTCTGTCAGTAATTCAAAAAAAGGAAAAGCTGTGTATAAATTGATCATTGTTACCTCTCCTACAATAGTGACGTTGTTATCATTCAATATTATTGTTGTCTGAAACAAACACTTAAGTTAACAAGATGCATTAACTGGATACGTAACCGCGTATGTAATGTGTATGCAGATGATGCAATGCAGAAACGTAATCTTATGGATATGCATTATTAATGCTCTCTCAATCTATTATACAAATAGTTTGTATAATACTGGCATGAACCATGGACGTATAACAAATACAGATAGAGTTTCACTGACACAAGTGTGTCTAAATTCGACTAGTTTTTGGATGGAAATCAAAGACATTCGGCTCGCATCTGTGACCAGAGCTGAGAAAAAAAATCTGAAAAGAACATGGCTTGCATAGTAAAATGATGCAAAAACCGAATTGATGAATCGTTGACGTTAGGGCATGATGTAGCTTACCGAATGCCGCCGAGACCAACTGAATCCATCTGCTAGCCTCCTCTTGAAGTTATGGCGGCCAAGTTGAGTGGTTTGACCCAGGTAGATGTACATCCTCGGATTCTGCTCAACCTCTAAAAGGACGCTATCGAAGCCTAGCGATTTTGGACTGACATGATCATTCAACATGACTTTCATCTTGTCCAAATTTGTGTGAACTGTGCTGTAGAAATTATAAAATTGTAACTCAAATCCGCCATATTGCGATCCTGTATATAGCAGATACCGAATGAATACTTGCCACAGATTTCAATCTAAAAATACGAGTATATTTTCCGCTCCAGAATATTCTCTGTTACTAGCCATTTCCCACATTGGTTTCTTTCAGCTATGATGTCATCTAGCAATCGATCGGGTAGAATGTCGGACATATAAACCTGTCTTAGTAAAAGACTTAACTTAGAGTTACTTACACAATAATGTTATTGACAACAATTTACATTTTGTAAAGAAAATGTTTTGTGATCCCCACATAATATTAAGAGCTACACTGAAAATTTAGAAACTAGCTACTTGAGAGCTATATTTTTATACTTTCGATGTTATTATGGTGCACTTTGCACTTTTATGTTAAGCATGAAAGTTTAGTATAAAGGCTTGTGATTTATTATATTAAAGTTATACTTATATTAATAAATGATTTTAATTATATGCAGTTCCCTGTATAACCACGGTTAACAATTTAACACAAGACACAAACTGCACTAATCTTGCCGTAAATTAATTAAATTCAAAACAAATTAGCTTAGTCACAGAAGCAACCATACGGTTTTTTTATATTGCAGTTCTAATTACCCTGTCACTCGAGCCCGGAATATACACGCTCGGGATTACGCTGTTTCTGTATCGCATATCTACGTTACGAGTATGCGTTTGAATTCTTACGTTGTAAAAATATCATCTTTTGTATTTTTGTATGAAAAATTAAGCAATTACATATTGTTTAGTAGTAATTCTCTGTACTTATAATCCTGTTAATGGGACTACAGTGCTACTGCTTGCTAGTGGCGTAAAGACATTTTAAGTCTAGTTTCAATAGTCGATGGCGTGGTTTGGTGGATAGCAGATTAAAATTTGGTTAAGGATTACTTAAGTTAAGCATCTATCGAAATAGTCAAGTTCCCGCTCACCACTTATGGATCGTAGTTATAAACCCACTTGTCTGGTTGTTAACCCTTAATTGAAGAATGGAATATGGATCCCACATCATTTTGAAATATTTCTTTGGAAACAGATGAAAACCAATAAATATTGGAAGCACTACATCCGATGAGGGAAACTGGACCCGCGTTATAGGTCACAGCCTGATAGCATAGCTGTGAGGGATGACATGAAACATATTTTATCGAAACGCTAGAAATGAACCATGAAACTCAGCTATTGTATGTACACATTGACTGCCGGACTAGGTCTAAATTCATACCATTGGAAATTATGATCAAAACGTGACGTATTCAGATCACCACAATGATGATGGATTGTTGTTTTGACAGTATAAGGTTTTCTTGTTTCGTTGAAAGATGAAGACTGGGAACTAATAATTTATTGCTCACGTTACTACATGCTTTAAAGTCCACTTCAAGCTTTTATCCACCAGAAATATTATTTATTTTTATGGTGAATGTAGTACTATGCACTCTATAGGGTGGCATCACAAAGGTTATATTATGGGATGGTTCTGCCAAATACCAGCACTCAGTGCACCGAACAGCCAGGAAACTCATACGTGACAATATGCTCGATGGAAGAAAACTTTATGAGGTGTATTTCGGAAAGTGTTATTCAAAATTTATATTAAATATGATACATAGTAATAAAGGTGTCAAATATCACTTTGATCCCGAACTTCGTAATGCAATGCTGCTATAAGGGTTTTACTGAAATCATAGAATAAATCAAGCGTCAGAAGTCATTTCCACCTGCGCTGGGTGTAGTTTAGAAGATAATTGGGATCATTTCTCAGACCTTAATGGGCTGCATTTGACCTCGTAATGGGGTCGCGCCAGTCCGTGTTAACTATTCTCATTTAATGCCGGACAGGCATATTTTATTTTGTTGTTTTTCCCGTGAATTCAGGCAGCTTATTTTTTTCAGTTATTTCCTTTGGTAAAAATAAGCTGTGTATATATCCGTCTGCAAGTGTACCTAAGGAAGCTTAAACTTTTCTAGCCCAATGTTGGTAATACTCAGTTTGGACCACACATAGTGGTCCCCTAAACAAGCCATCCTTCTCGCTACATTGCATACAATGTAGGTTGTAGTAGCTGATATCGAACCGTTACACTACATCACAACTATTAACATACCAATAGTAAGTATATTACTATAGAAAAACCTACGTATTACTATAATATTGAAGTATTATGAAGTACACTTCATCATCATCATTACATCTTAAAACCTCAACTGCTGATCGAAAGCCATCCCTAATTATTTCCACGTGGAGTAATCCCTTGCAGTTTACATCCGTCTGCTACCCGCCACCTTAACCAGGCCACCAGTCCATCTAGTAGGGGGTCGGCCTACGCTTCGTTTTCCGTTACGCGAACGCCACTCGAGAACATTTCCGGCCCATTATCCATCGGTTCAATGCACTATAAGCCCTGTCCACTTACACTTCATCTTGCTTATCCTGTGGGCTACTTCGGTCACTCTAGTTCTACACCGATATCCATGTTCCGGATCTTATCGCGTAGGGAAACACCTAACATAGCCCTCTCCACTACTAACTTTTATCCTAGGCATTATTCATTTACATTTTAATCATAGTAATGGATGAGTGTTTACTGAACTATGCGAGTTTAATATTATTTTTAATTAACCAATTTCGCTGCTTCCTCAGATATTGTAGTGTTTCGTAATTTAATCAAGGTAAATTGCTTGATCCTATTCAAAGTAACTTTATATAATGGAGCTATTGGTGCGATAGGAGGATTTAATCATTTTTAGATACATATTATTTAGCCTCTTTATGCAATATGTTATTATTATACCAGTCAGGCTCTCCCCCTGTTTTGGTATAATAATGTACCTCTTTATAATTTTCCATTTTAAATTACAATAGCTTGATATAAGCATTCTAAGCGATGCTGTGCGACTTCCTGAGACTAATTTATTTAGTTTTTTATATCTAAAACAACATGTTTCACCATCCTCAAAATATTAACTCATATACCATCCCACTGATACACCTTGAAACATCTGCAATCTTGCATTTTATATTCAGCACACAGAAAATGCATCTGTAGAGTGTTGAATTGTTGAAACATTTCACGTTCAGAACAAATAAGTGAAACAGATCCTGCGGTGATCGCAATCGAGTGTGGAGCCGAGCCAAAAAAGCATTTATACAGCTTCACAGACCCTTGGGCAATCAAATATATACAGTTTCAACAGTTCCGAAATAACTTATTTACATAAAGCTCTTGATAGCTATTAGCGATTCGACGTATTATTTAAAATTAATTGGCTTCCAAAGACAAACTTTATTGAAATTATTTTGACGACCTATTTGGTGTTGCGGTTGAGAGGACGGCCGCAACACCAAGGGTTCCGGGTTCGATCCCCGGGCAGTACAAACATTTGTGTGCATGAACATGTCTGTTTGTAATGGTCTGGTGTTTTCTATATATAATATGTATGTATTTACAAAAAAAATGAATATATGTATGTTTATCCGTTGTTTAGTACCCATAATACAGGCTTAACGCTTAACTTGGGGCTAGATGGCGCTGTGTGAATGTCAGTAGATATTTATTTTATTATTTATTTATTAATTTTTTTTAAGGATAAGTAAACCTAATGTTAAGTACGGGAAGTGTTTTGCATTTTGTTACCTATACATAAAATATCAAAATGATTTATGAAAAAAAATTAAATAATTGTAAAAATAACACAAATCATTGATTGGCATTGTTCTAAAAATGTGTTTGTCTGCAAGTGCAGGTAGCTTTTAGCATAATTAATTTGATCTATTACAAGTCGGAACTTATAACTAGTATTAAATGTCTACTGATGTCCACGGCCTCCCTAGTCTCTTTCGTACTTTTCGGGTTGGCGGTTGACCGATGTTATTCTGTAGGACGATCATACCTCAGCCCGCTGAAATTGAGTTTTGAAAGCTGTGGTATGAGATCCTTAACACTGCAGTTCACTGATATGACAGTCACCATGCGCAAATTATAAACAACCTAGTAGGATTTAGTTCAATAAACTTATTAAAAATTTCTTCTTTTCCAGATTTTGGATGCGAACATTGTCTGCTTTACAAACTGCACTGTAAGTTATTAAACTTCATGCTAGCTAAGAATTTTCATTAGACGGTATTGCGAAAATAATTTAAAAGTTTCAAGTGAAGGAAAACAGACACAGTAAACATGTGGTGATTTGAAATGCATTCGTCTCAAGTTTTATATTTTATTCTTAATTTTACTTATATACTCTACGAATATAAAAGGTTTTGCCATAATCTCTCCGTTAAGCAAGAACGTCAGAGACAATTATTATCATAAAAGTTAGAGTTGAATGAGAAAGCACTGCTACCCTTTTGCAATATTTGGTCCCTAACGCGTGTATCACGAAACTTGAAGGGAGTGTAGGAGTGGTGACAATTTTATTCTAACAGCCGTCACCATAAGGCAAACGAGCCTGACAAAATAATAAGTTTATACAGAATCTTAAATCAACGTCTCCCACACCAGATGGTATTTTTTAACGTTGGTTGATACAGAAAAGCCAATGCGGTACAAAAATCACGTAGGTAAAGTAGAAGTTTGAATAATTAATGTTGAGCTGTCGACAAAGTTGCTTATTCAGCTTCTAGTATTACGAATAAACATGTTAATTGAGTACTGATTACGTGGAATAATAATAATTTTAACATATTACCTATGTGTAATATGTTAAAATTATTAGTTGTAGATATTTCATAAAATCTATCGTATTTCACAGCTGGACATAGGACGCCAACAATCGTAGCCTTATATCGAAATACGATAGATTTTATGAAATAGAAACAATCGGTAGCATATAAAGAATATTTAATTCAGTATTTACCCTTTATGTTTTGTTCTTAAATCGTCTTGCACCCTCTAATTAAACATAACTAAATGCATTACTATCTTGATAACATATTTAAGTTTTTGCTGTTTATATATATTGTGTGAAATAGTTAAATTATTATCAA
Organism: Leucinodes orbonalis; assembly: GCA_019425675.1. Lineage (NCBI taxonomy): Eukaryota > Metazoa > Arthropoda > Insecta > Lepidoptera > Crambidae > Leucinodes > Leucinodes orbonalis. The sequence goes on from PQWD01004133.1 coordinate 38,929, forward strand.
GATTAACACATGCCGCTGTCAGATTTATAAAGGATAAGACTTAATATTATAGCCGAACTACATCGGAGCTATCTCGCAACGAACTCACGTCTTTTAATAATATAAGACTATTTATTTACTCGTCGCCCAATCTACCCTTTGGACCTTTTTGTCAATACGTCATTCCTTCTCACTCTTTACACTGAATGCTTTTGACCAATAACGGGCGTGTTTGGAAAATTGGAGCTGTCAAATGCAGATGGCAATGATTGCGGCACAATTGACGGAAAAATGTGAAAGAAATGAGATAATACTGCGGTATTCTTCAAAATTCCTCGCACCCTATAAATATTAATGTTCTTGTATTTTTAAAACTTTTATGTATAAAAAAGCAATTACATATTTTATTGTAGCGATGCTCGTATGTAATAAGGATTCGCGGGGCGATATGATTAATAGTAATGTTTCAATATTTTAAATGTTATGTACATTAAAAATATTTTATGGTTTTGCAACCGTAGGTTAAAACGGAAGTATATTACCAAGACAAGGTAATTTTATTTCTCGCTAGGTTATTTATGTCTCATAACCGTTATAAATTAAATGGTATGATATCTCCATCGAAACATTATTTAAATACATAATGTGAAGTAGATTGGTTTCCTTAAATGATTATTCAAATAATTTAATTATGTAAAATGATTTTCCCCACAAAGATATCTGCAGCTTCAAAAGATGAACAAGGAAGAATGGTCCAGTATCATATCGGTTGATATGTTTTTTTCCAATCTTCCATATTTTCAAATTTTTTTTACTTGTAATTATCACGGAATCGCTGCTTAAACAATGAATTCTGAACGTAATAATGGGTTAGAGTAATAATATTACAGTATGGCCGAAGACAAAGGTTATAAATCGCGATGGCGACAGTTTTATTGGCACCCCAATAAATTACATTAGCAAATGCCTAGTAGACGAGTGGACGGGTGCCCTTGATAAACTCGAGGCTATATATCTACGGGTGCCCTAACGGATGCTTGATTGGATTTGACGTGAGAACGAAAAGGTAAATTCAAATTTATATTCAGAATTCTGTTTGCTTTTGCAATCACAGTACGATGAAAACTTTGAATATTGGTGTTGCGGTTGAGAGGTTGACTGCAACACCAAGGGTTCCGGGTTCGATCCCCGGGCAGTACAAACATGTGTGTGCATGAATATGTCTGTTTGTAATAGTCTGGGTGTTTTCTATGTATAATATGTATGTATTTAAAAATATATATAAGTATGTTTATCCGTTGTTTAGTACCTATAATAAAGGCTTCACGCTTAACTTGGGGCTAGATGGCGCTGTGTGATATTTATTTATTTATTATATAATATACATGATAAATTCTCTTATACACCTAAATTTGTTTACGTATGATATCTGGTATTGCGGTGGTACCTACCTAGACGGTTCAGTACCGAGTCTACTACCTAGTAAACTTATTGTATGTAACTACCTAATCATTAACATACGACATCATCAATTCATGATATCATTTATTCATCGTTACACTGAAGAACACAACAAATTCCACATTATTTTAACGATATTTCGTTACGCTATATAAGATGTACCTATATGAATTTAGCAGAAACACCCCGAATATTCAATATAGCTAATTGTATGTGTTATAAGTTATGTTTGCTCACGTGTCCTCAGAGCGTGCGGAAGTTAGCGAAGAAGGTCAATTACATAAGTTAACTTTGAATTTGGGTAAGGCAGGGTGTATAAAGTGGATATTAACTGAATGATGACCCTTTTGAATGTAATAATAATCTTTCTAATCTTATGTCTTTAATTTCAAAGAAAGCTACTACGTATATTCTACTTAGTCTTTTAGGTAAGATAGGTAGATAAATATGAAATATATAAAAAACTAGCAAACCCAGCGAACCCCGTTTTGCCACCAGATGGCTTTGTTTTATGTAACATTTCGTTGGGTGATCAAAAGATGCCATCTACTTAAAATATTGGCTTGTAGTATATGCTATGTATCAGAGATGTCGCTGTATGTGAAAAAAGATTTTCCCACTTTTCTGTTGAAATTTTCCTGAATTTTATTTGCTATAAACCTCACGGAGCCCGAGACCTTTCCAACGAATGCAAAACCGTGAATTAAGGAATGAAATTGCAGTTTTGGAGATACTCCTTCAAAACTTTTTTGCAAATTCGCTATATTGAAAGCCACTAGAATTTACCCTCATAAAAATGAAATCAAATATTTATTCTATAGAATATCAGGTGGTTCAGTTTGCTACTGATAATGACCCACTTTATATGCTTACCAGTGAGGGTGCAAGGATGATGACAAAACTATGAACACCAGATATTAAAAATGGTTCGTCAAGATATGCCGCTTTCCATGTTTTCTTTCATATAAATTTAATCAATTTATATGGGTGATAAAGAGAAGCCAATTTTCTGTCATTTTTGTTGACGCAGTGCTTCTAGACCATGTCTCACAAATAAGTAGACACTGGGGTTTCTTTACAAGACGTAAGGGCTTACGCATAATACAGCAAAGTTATTAATATTATATCCAAATGTTCACCTCTATTTTTTCTGTTTTTATTAACTCCATAACAAAATTTCCATCTTTACTAAGTTTATGCCTACATGAGATAATTTTCTGTATGCGAAGCTTACATTGTTTCTTGATTCAGGAGCTCTGGTTCGAATCACGAGGGACAATTAATAATAATCATCATCATCAGCTCATCAAACGTCCCCACCTAGGGCCAAGAGCCTACCCATAAAAGCTGTAGTATAGGACTTAGTTTCGGGCGCAGTGTGGATTGAACAACTTCACGCACTACCTTTGAAGCTCTTCGCAGGTGTGGCAGGTTTCTTCACGATGTTTTACTTCACCATCAGAGCGGCGGATAGCGTACATATAATTTGAAATTCGTAAACACATTGGTACGTGACGGCATTTGAACCTGCGCCTGATCCTGATCGGAAGGCAACAGTCCACACCAATGAGCCACCAGTCATAAAAAATAACATTAAAATTATAAATGATGCATCATTAAAACAAATTATAAAAATTAATATTGGGTATAAATAAAATTTGAATAGTTTTGGCCATTTTCGCTAGTTACGTTAAGAGAACCGCAAGCAGTGGGCCAATTTCAAAAAGGTATTTTAAAGTACACAATTCGCAATCGGACACTGAAAAATTCCAAATAATATATTATCATCTGTACCAGTTCAAACTACTTAGTAATATTGCAATATTTATAATCCTTGTAATCAAGCCAGATAATCGCCCAATAAGTGGAGATCGTTTGCACTGGCAACAACGATTGATAATACAGGCTTAATGATCTGACTGTCTGAAAAGAATTTATATTAACATTGGATTCTTAAAATTATATATTTCTTGTTATAGACCAGCACAACTGTACATATTGTAAGTTGTTAATTAATTTACAAGTATAACAACGCCTTTACAGAGGTCGCTCGAAAATGAATTCGATAAGGTGAGCCGTAGATTTATTTGAATACCGGGCTCTTGAAGGCCTGAAACAATTTATTTTTCACAAGTACGTTTTAGGAAGAATTATACCGATGCAATAAAGCTCCGTATTAATCCAAGGGTCGGTGATGTACGGTTATTATTTTTACTACGAAAAAAGTGTAACGGTAACGTTTTTTATTCCAGTCATAGGTACATATGTCACACTGTCATTGATGCACCATATTCGTTCGTTAATAAGGCATATTTTCCAATAAATCGAAATCAGCAGTTGTGTATTAATTAAGTAGGAGTCCATATACATCCTTAACATGGCTCGACCACCCTCAATCAGTTCACAAATAGACAGCAATTTCCTACACTACACCAGGTCACCAAGGCCTTCTTCTTGGTTAAGCAGGAATTAGACTTACGTGAAAAGTCCGATAAACTTATTGCATTGGAAAATGTAAGCAATTTAATCAAATAATAGATGATTTGCCATAGTGTCACTAAAAAGCTTTGCGATCCAAGGCCGATTTTAAGCTAACCCTAACGGTGGTTTTAAGTAAGCCTATCTGAGTGGGGTGTACTCGGTGCTATAAATAAAGGATTTAGAAGACATTATTCAGGAAATATCGTTTGTTTGAATTTGATTTCATGTCCGTGTTTTCCCACGATAGACAAAGAGTTAATAACATATTATAAATTTAAAATGTAATTTTTCTGTTTCAAAACTGCTCAGTTTATTTAGTCAATGTTGCAACATTGAAGAGCGCAGGTAAATATAAATTAAATTACAAAAATACTTAATTCTGATCATTTAGACAGAGGGGCACGAGCCTACCCGTGTAAGATGTATAGGCCTTAGTCGTCCACGAGGGCCCAGTGCAGATTGGCCGACTTCACGTACAACCCTTGAATCTCTTCATAGGCTTGCGCAGGTTTCCTCACGATGATTTCTACACCGTAAGTCTGATTTCTCAAATTCGAAAATACATTGGTATGTGAACCTTCATCCTACAGATCAGAAAGCAACAGTACACCAATGAGCCTCCGACGCCAAACCTCGAAGCCCTAATCAAACGTAATCCGAACTCCACAATGCCAGTAATGACCCTACTGTTCATAATTAGGAGACAATCACCTAATTAACGGGAGCAGAGCAAACTCCGGTAGCCGCAAACGTTTATTATTTATGAATTCACGTGACATAGTGGCATCAGAATGCACACTATTACGTGATAGATCGTCATTTGTTAATGATGCTGAAATACATCGGGTGAGGAGTAATCAATGTACCCGACAGCAGGACTGTGACTTTAGTTTTCAGCATTATCCAATTTAAATCCGTGTATATTTAAGAAATTGAATATAATTATTTATATTCTATAGTAACGATGTTAGTAACATTCTGTACACACGAATTCAAAATTATAAAATTGTACTTAATCTGTTGACACAATGAACTTTTTATTAGTATAAAATATACTTGTTAAAATACTTTTTTAAATTAACATATGAAAAATAAGATTTATTGTTTCTTTTGAGTGGGCAATATTTATTTGTTTTAACAGGCACTTTATTTCCACGGACAAAATTTCTAATTCAATATATTATCCGCTTAAATATGTACCAGGAAAAGCAATGGAAATCTTATTATTTGCCAACCATAAGTCGCGGATAAACAGTCGGTTCTAAACATTGCCTTTCAATGTATATTTTCCTCTCATTTACCTTATCAACCAAACCTTTGTATTTTTTATTTACTTTTATCAAGTATCAAGATGAATTACAAACATTTCAAAAGCTCGCCTATATTACGCGGTAGACGCGTATCCCTCCGGGTATACTCCGCGTGGAGTGTTGGGTATCGCGATAAGGACCAAGTGTCAATTGAAATTCTTACATAAATCACTAGGTCTCAAAGGACTAGTGGACCACTGAACTATATTACAAGTTCCGATAAAATTTTTATACAAAGTTAGCCGGTTCTTTGAAATTTTATTCTATGCTTTAAAGCTTTAAATTGTAGTTGGATAGACTCAATACGTTTAATTGGCATGTTATACAATTTGCAATAGGTAATTGGACATGATGATAAAATAATGTGATCACTTTAATTTAATGGAAATATTAGGGATATTATCTCTAAATAAATAAACCTAACAAATCGCATTGGGCCCACTTGGTGGATTACGGCCTAATCTCTTTAAAATTTTGTTGTGTGATAATGTATTTGCCCTGCATTCAAATGAAAGAAAGAAAGAAACCATTTAAGAAAGACCGACATATTGTGCCAGAGATCCCAGTCCTTTACTTAATCCAGTTAATTTATTCTGAATTTAGTGTAATTATGTACTTAAAATACCTTATTTTTCTAAATAATGTAATGACTAATTATGATATAAATTAAATCGTAATATTTTATCACTTTGCTACCATGAAGCCAGACTCAACATAAATATTATTCTATGTCGCTCAGTATTGAGCGACGCGGCGCTCAAAGTGCTACTAAGCAGTAAATAATTAATATTTGATCAGATCATTACCAATGACGAAATTTCGTATTTACATTGGTAATGATAAGAAATCACAAACATAATCTTTATTACATAGAGTAACACTCTAAATAAAAACGTTTATTATTCCACTAAAGAATAAAGTTTAACTTATACTCATAGACATAGCGTAACATTGTTGAGAAATAATTTTAATCACAAATTAATGAAACCTATAATTTGTTTAAGAATATCAACATCGAAACTATTATGACGTTCCATATTTAAAATTAAATTTTGGTTGGAACGTTGGAGAGCATTCCATTTTTCTGTTTTTTTTTGTTATAGGGAGCAAACGAGCTAGGGAGTCAGCTGATGGAAAGCTCTGATTCATAAACCATATTTATGGTCAGAGATGGAAAGTAATCATCTCTGCCCATGAACACATCACTTTCACTATTTCATGACAGTTGAATATTATTCGATGCGCACTATTACGTGCTCCGAGAATAGTGCGCAGCTATACTATAAGTTGTCATTCTGGTTGATGATAGAAGAAACTGGAGGAACTGGAAAAATAGAGCGTTGCTACCCGTACTCCACTGAATGTTCTGTCCTTAAACAGTCTATATTGGTGCCTGAAAGAAGTGTTAGAGGTATGGAGGTAGAGGTATTAATGGTATTCGAAACAGGAATACAAATTAGGGCATCCCCTAAACCAAAATAATTTCAAGTGCCACAGTTTAGCTTTAGTCACAGCTCACTTCGATTCTTAAGGGTGAATTGCTATTCAGCCTTTAGAATAGTTTTTTTTTATATCTGATGGGCTTACTCTTGAGCACAGACTATCCTATGGGAAGAGACGTGCTCTAAGATGGAGCGAGCTTGCCCTGAAAAAGCCTATTCACTCGTTTTTTGAATGCCACGGGTTGTAAGGCCGGAACACAGACGAGGAGGTCATTCCATTCCCTAGCAGTACTCATAATGAAAGAAGACGCAAAATGCTTAGTCCGAATGCGGGGAACGTCAACTACAAACGGATGAAATTTTGCAGTTTGCCTAGATAACCTATGGTGAAAGGGTAACGATGGGATAAGTGCGTGGTGCTCGGAAGAACACTCACCAAAGTAGATCCTGTAAAAAACTGACAAACATGTTACTTTACGGCGGTGGGATAAGCTCTGCAGTTTAGAATTAACGAGCGCCTTATCGCCAATGAGTTTTCTGGCTCTGCGATCGATTGAGTCCAAAGTAGCAAGATGACATTTTGCTGAACCATCCCAAAAATGACTGCAGTACTCCATGTTAGGTCGGACTTAAGCTTTGTATAAAGTAAGAAGCTGACCTGGTTTGAAGTACCGCTTCACCCTATTTAGGATGCCCAACTTCTTTGAGGCTATTTGAGCTTTGGACCCAATGTTTTTGCTGAAGTTAAGGTCACTCGTCAACTCCACGCCAAGCAAGTTTAGTTCATCAGTCACAGGGACAAACGTGTCACGAAAAGACGGTGTAGTGTTAAATGCACTTTTTTTTACTGAAAACAAACAGGCCTGGGTTTAACGTAATAGTAGATAGTTAGTTAGTTTAGTATCTTTTTAACGTAACTTTATTTCTTTTTAAACTGAAATTTAAGTACATATGTCAATCGCATCTGTGAATCACCAATGGTTTATACAGGTGACCACAATATGTTTCTATTAAGTGTACTCATCGCAAAAATTTATGTAATGAAGTACGTATTATATTTTTGTGAAACGAAAATATGCAGTATATTATGTACTATATTTATAAACTCAGTATCAATTATAAAAACATAGCAAGCTACCAACTATAGAATTATTATAATAATATCACATCAATTTTATTATTAATTATATAGAGCTACTTTCACTCATAACTTTGACCTTATTTTCATGCTACGTCAGCATCGTTTCCGTGGTGTAGCGGTTATCACATCTGCCTAACACGCAGAAGGCCCCCGGTTCGATCCCGGGCGGAAACACGTTTTTTATTGTTTTTTTTTTCAAATAGCTTTAAAATTGTATTGTTTTTTTTTATTTGGTGAAACCTCATAGTTTTTCATTAGAATAAATCACCCAATTTTACTGTAACTGATATAAGATGGATAATATTTATCATGTGCTACCTGCACAAAGGGCGATAAAATATTTTACTTCATATAGCAAGTCTCCAGACTATTTTTGAATGGGGTTTTTATTATTTTGTTTAGTATTATTTAATTTGTGGCACTATGCACTGTCTTTTCACTTACTCATCATCAATTTATGCCGTCATCATCCTATCATTATGTATAAGTAAGTAATCCCTACATATATAGAGCGTTATCCACGAAGCACGTTTCAAAAGATAAGCTTTATGCTAAAAAGTAGCTAAACCCAGTAGTATGATATTTACACTATTTGATGTTGATTCACTTGGCCTAAAAATATTGCTTGTATTGAATTGATTGATCTATCCATTATCTTATCTGTGCTACAAGTAATTACCTAAGCTCAATAATATCCTCAGGTTTGATCTATTGAATACACACACTGCAAGTATAGACAGTAATTTCGCAAAACCCTATAATTATATGATATTCTGCTATATTCAATTCCACACAACACATCTTGACTGTATTGCCTTAAATTACGTGTGATACATAATGTGAAATGGTCGATACCTCAACAACCGCAACATGAGACTTCCAAGTGTATGTTATGGGTCTTAAGGTAGTACACAACTGATAACGATACTTAAATACTTGTTTTTTCTTAAATAATACATAATTATTATACATAAAAACACCAGACCATTTCAAACAGACAATTTTATAGACACCAATTTCTGTGTGAGTGGGACCCACCCCCTGGTGTAGTAACCGATGTTTTAACTACTACACCAAATGGGTCATCACATAAAAACTTTAGATCATGGACACTTGTGTGAACTTAGATAATCGGCCAGCCTTTATCATCTCTCTAAACTCTAACGGACATACGAGTAGCCTAACCATACAATAGGGCATGGAGAGATTGGACGGCAATTTACTTAGTGGTAGACACGATACTGAGTCGTCTAGATAGGTACCATCACTTTGCCAAGTATCGTCCCGTGAAACACTTTTGTGTTTCGGGAAGAGGGCACCATGGCTAGTAATATCACCGGGTACAAGAGACCGTACATCTGTTGTCTCTGGTGTCGGGCGCAGTGAGACATGAACGGAATAATAACTGTCTTACAGTTGTTGGTCTCGTTCAATACTGTTCTGTCATGGTCAGGCGTATCACTTACCACCAGGTGAGCGTCTTGACCATCCTGTACAATATATGGCCCAATGTGTTTTGGTAGACATTAAAAAATACTAAGTATCTATTATAAGATAAGGACTAATGTCTTAACGTACTTTTCTTAACATAAAAATATATGCATACGTAATACTTACCACTTTTTAATTTATATATAATTTATTTCCACCTATCATATTAAATTGTGTCTACAAACATCCTACTAAAAGCTGCGCTTCTATGCAGTCCCGAATATCACATTCAATATGAATACGGGTAAATCTAAGGATAATTCAATGTAGACTACGCCCATCTGATTTAGTTGGAACCACAGACATCCGAATATACAATTAGACTGGACAAGCTGCCAAGTTTATAGGCACTCCCAGTGTCGCAATTTCTTTTCGTTCTTATCTGTGAAAAGTTATTATATTTCTTGGTAAATTTACTGATTCATTGCGATGATGGCATGTTACAATTGCACAGGATGGCATTTTGGAAAAAACGGTAATTTCTTCTAATATTCGTGCGTCTTGACTCGTCTCACAGAGCGTAAACTGGCAGCGAGTGTATGCTCGTTAAGCTTATATTTGTCGCACTTTAAACGCGGCTTGCCCCATCTCCTGTATTGGGATATCTGTGGTCGGAACTAAGCTATTTGAATTAGTTCTGCCGACCGCGAGCGCAGTCGGCGCGGCTAAACCACCGGCTTTGGATTGTGAGGAATGGGAAATATTACTACTAATATCATGAGTTTATTTGCTGGAGTACTATCATAGGTTTTAGTCCATAGCATTGATGTAATATTAAGAGGATATTGTTTTCTGTTTGTTATGTGATTTCCAAATGACTACATTCATAGAAACATTTACTTTTCGATTAATCGGGAGATTTAATTATTACATCAATAATGAACTTCGTATTAATATTAAATGGATGTCAAAATCTACTTATTCAAATTACAAGCAGCACTTACGAACGCCAAATAAAAAACATTTGAAATACTAAAGTAAAGCACAAAAAATAATTCTGATACTTGAAAAAAAGTCTGGGAAAGAAGTGATTAAGAAAACTCAAGAGTACAGCCTTATTTGATGAACAAATATTTTATAAACACTGCAGCGGAGCAGTTTAAGACCCTGTATTTATATCATATAAATATTTGTCAATAGTGTAGTACCTTTTTTTAGAAAGGTGTTTTTAGGGTTCCGTAGCCAAATGGCACAAATCGGAACCCTTATAGATTCTAGAACATCTAGGTAGTTTATCTAAGTTGCAGTTATACGTGATCTACGCTCAATCTGGCAACGCGTGCGTATGATTCGAAAACATGCTGTGCGATAATAAGATATCAATTCACGATCACTACACAAACTAGTAATCATTATACAAGACTTAGTTTACGATCCTCAGAAGTTAAACCTACCTTAGTTGTGTGCTTGTACGTCGGGAGGTACGTAAAGCGGATATTATTCCTTATACTACATAGTAATGCTCTTCCGTAGTCCGAGCAAGCCCCAAGTTAAATAGACAGAGTTAAGCCGGCTCACTGCATACTGTCTGCTTTTGATTGTGCTCGAGCTGGATGCAGCATTCAATGTACGATAAAATGAGCAAGGAAACAGTTTCTACTTTGTATTAGAGTTGGTGCTCGATGGCCTTGTTTAAATGTTTGTAAGTATGTAATTATGTTTGCAGACTTTTTAGGACAAGTGTTTGGCTTTAAATGATTTTTAAGATCACATTGAAACTAAATTAGGAAAAAATTAATTCCTTAGTAAGAGACAAGCAACGATAGATGCCACTTCTGGTGTCATTTTTGTAGGTAGCCGTAGGAAATTACTTTCCGCCCTCTGGCCCGATGGACCGACGACCTGCGAATGATCGCTTTATAGGAAAAGCGAAGAACCGGGATATCTGGCGCACAATGGGGAAGGCAGTTCAACAGTGGACTGTGATAGGTTGAAGAGAGAAGTGATCTGGATGGAGACATATTGGTGAAAAAAGAAAAAGTTATTAGGCTATTAATAAATAATTTATTTTACATTATGTTGTGTTTTTTGCATGCAATTTAGTTACAACAAAAGTATCTAGGATATTAACTGCTGTGAACAAAATACTTAAGTTTATTTTCTTATTAGCCCTGTTTCCGAATCACGAAAAACCTTTTTATACGACGCTTAAAATTTTCCAGTCGTTGGATTGCTTCCTTCCCGGCCCAGTCGAATAAATGACCATTACATTTTTATGATTATCTCGTGGCATCCCAAATTTTTAGGATCCTCTAGAGGTGGCGCACCGATGATCAGATAAAATCAGCTCCAGCCATAAGTCAACTTAATCGAATCGAAATGGATGCACGATAAAGGCCCTCTCCTCGAGTATTGTTAATAAACGGCTCAAAGGGATATTTTAATGCAAATTATGTACATTACAGAGGACGCCAGTCGGAAATGTTTAATGCATATTGATTTTCATTGGGTGGATTCGTCTGGAATATATTATGCGGTCGTCTATCTAAGCTGTTGCTGGGTGAATTGGCTTATTAATTACTTCAAATGGTCGCGTATTCTGTAGGGTGACATTTGTCTCAATAATAATTAGTTATTTGCAGAACACTTGCAAATAACTAATTATTATTGATAAACAATAATTGGAACCACAATAAACTTCTGAAAAGCTATATCGTACTGAAATCGCCAACAAACGAAGCGAGTGATGGCATCAAGTCAAAATGTCATCATCATCATCATCATCATCAGCTCATTAAACGTCCCCACCGAGGGGCACGAGCCTACCCGTATAGGGTGATTAGGCCTTAGTCGTCCACGCGGGCCCAGAGCGGATTGGACGACTTCACACACAACCTTCAAATCTCTTCGCAGGCGTGCATGAAGGTTTCCTCACGATGTTTTCCTTCACCGTAAGAGCGTCGGATAACGTACATATATTTTTCGAAAATTCGAAAATACATTGGTACGTGTCGGGATTTGAACCTCAGCCCTCCCGGTAGGAAGGCGACAGTCCACACCACTGAGCCACCGACGCTCTTAAAAGCATAAGCATCATGAATCTTAAAATGTCATAAGCATCATGAATCTTATAAGTGTCACAAGATGTGACTATGTACCCTGTGCATTAAGTCAATGTAAACCCATGCAGTCGGAGTGCTAAGCGGTTGTAGGTTAAATTCATCCCAAAGCCCTTTGGAAATCAATGCTACAGTGGCGGCTAAAACTCAGTGAAACATCAAATAAATGGAAAAGCGGCGTCAATAAAGAATTCCCTTTCACTTGGCGTTTTTACAGCGGCTCCTTTTGCTCGGTGAAATGTAAATTTGGTAAAAGCATGATCCGTTGCGACCGTGCAAAGCTACTGTGTGTTGTATAACCCTTTGCTTGCGATTCTTTGGGATTCATTGTCTAAACAACCAATGTTGCGATGGTTTGAAACGATTCACTGTTTCTGATCCAAAGATGTAAGGTTATACTTTAGCCCTATAACTGATATTTAAGATAGCTGTGCGAGTGTACTACTAGTTATGTTCCAGATAATGAATCGTTGTGAAATCTAATACGTAAAATCTTCAATGTAATATGTATTCGTCTCAATGAACAATTGAAATAAGAACAGACTTTTGGCTTTGTAATGAGTGCGTGGAAGATCAATACCATCCAGCATTCAATTATGTCTCAAGTTCAAAATAATGACATCACATTTTTCGCAAAAGAAAATCACAAAGCGTATATTATTCCAATTTCAATTAATACTTTATATGACTAATTTAATCCCACATTATTTATATACAGATTTTAAGCCTCCATATAATCTCTCTGGGGTATCTTATTTCCAAAATAAAATTCATTTTACCTTTTTCTGAATATACCCAACATCTGCTTCCAAATTGAGGTTTGGGTCCGGAATAAAATTGGCCTCTGATTAGTCCTTTGCTGATCTCAATCTGACCCTAATGAAGTTAACCGTAAACTCTGATTTTACGAACGATTTTATTATTATTGTTCTTTCATAATACTAATGGCAGATATCAAGTTGAAGATTGTGAGGTATTTTAAAGTACTTTTCGCTGTAAAGCGTTGAAACCTTTATCAGCTTCACTGGACACGTGGTAAGTGGAAAAGACTTCCAGTATTAAGATATTACCTACGTTAACGTACTTAGGTACAATAGGTACGATCATAGATTCATATAGCATTAAAATAGTATTCCAAAGACGCCTAAATCGTTACCACTTATTACTACTTAAACAATAATCCTATATGAAACAAAATAATCATGTAACAACAATTCTATAGAGATGTCGACTACTAAACCAAGGATTCATTGTTGGGTTCCGAGCAATACAACCATAAGCATGCATGAACATGTTGTTGTTTGTCTTTTCATTAGAGATTATTTCGAGTTTTCATGTATCTAAGTGTGTGTAATTACAAAACAGAAAATGTCCATCAGTTTCTAAATGCTCATAATACAAGCTCGTTGCTTAAATTAAGTTAAAAGACGCTGTGTGAATGTCGGTTAATATTTATTTAATTGTAAATACAGTTTCCTTTTCAAGGTCTAAAACAATAATTACTTTATTCTTCTTTTTCTTGCGTTAAATAAATTACTTATCCTTATACCCAATACTTACCATGTATATATACGTAAAGCTTAATCCACATAAAAGAAGTAACTTTTGCGTGGATAAAGCTTTAGATATTGGAGGCAAACACGTGTATCACATTGTACATAATTACAAGGAAGAAGGCACAATATTCCAGGAAATTAACTCCGTACAGCCATAGCGTGCCGATGGTGACCCCGATTCTCTATGTTATGTTTAATATAGACACGAAATTGTATAATGGTATTGCTACCATTTTTTTACCATATGATCTTACTCGTAATGATGTTAATTCTTTGAACATTATTGTGTCGGGATTCATTTTACACGTTGATGATAGGCTACGACGATGATACGCTATCGACGAATATAAAGCATCCTTTTCAGGCTCCAAATTTTTTTTTTTCAAGATAGAAAATCAAGCATCGCTTTTTTTATGTTACGGGAATTCAATTTGAAGTCTAGTATTGTGTAATTTGATCTCTTTATATTATGAGCAGTTACAAAATAAAAAAAGGAAGACTTTAGATAAAGAGTTTGTTAATGTCTGATAAATTCTGTTCTTTTTGTTAACGGAGAGATTTATTACTTATTATGCATCATTGTAATTAAAGCCTCCCATGTTTATCTAGNGTACATATACGGCCCACAAATTCTGCTGTCAACATTAAAATTATTGGCTTATTAATTTTTAATCAGATGATGAACGAGGCGAACTGTACATATTACAGTAATAAAGGCGTCAATTAACAGCTTTGATGATTCTGATAAATTGTTTGTACAGTTGTTTCTAATTAACAAAAGGCCATTTCAGGGATATACATTTTTGAACCTTTTATTACAAAAAGAACACGAAAATATTTTAAATCAAAAATTTAATGATTGACATTGAAATGACTCGTTAAGGTTTGATGGTATGATTAAAGGTCAAATAGTGACGCCACCCTGTTTCCATTCCAAAAGGAGATAAAAGCCTTATTTCTAACCAAAACTAGACCCTCCACTTTGATCAATACAATCCACAGGTAAGTGCCAATCGTCGTTCTGATTTAATTTTTAATGAAGCCTGTTTTCGCTACGTATATAGTGAGCTATATTTATTCCGACCTATGCCATTTTAGTGGGTTTAACGTGGCCCGGTCGATGCACTATATCTCTGTTATTTTGTTCGCTAATTTTAACGTGATTGTCAATGTAGACAACATCTTAAGGAAAAACTCATATAATTCGTGACGTATTCATAAAATCGATTATATTTAATGAAATTTTATTATATCAACTAACCTATTAGAATCTCCCTCCAAGCCACATCCCTTTCTGTATAATATAACCATGCTGTATGGGAAATGTTCGTATTCATGTTTATTTGTATCTAACAAATGGCGTACAAACCCTTGCCTTATCTATTACATCATTCTACAAAACACAGTGACTTCATATTTTTTTAATCTAATGGATTCACTTCCATTATGGTCAATCATATCTTAACACAATAAATACTAGTTACAAAATACTAGGTATGGCAAAAGGTCAGCACAAAGAATAGGTGCGGTTCGTTTTGTCACACCATTTTAGTCTGAACGTTTTGTTCGACTCCATCAGTCACGTGGACAATACTTTTCATTGTCATTACGTGACACACATTGTCATATTTGCTGATGATATTTTGTGTTGCGTGCTCGTCAGCATTATGAGAATTTCTTGTGATGTTATAAATCACAGAATATGTACTTGATATACGTACTCGTAGAATCCATACTAATATTATAAGTGTAAAAGTTTGTCCATCTTTTACAGCATTGAACAAGGAATAGACTTGCATTTTTGACCTGGAGATAGTTGAAGGGATGGAAAGTGACATAGGCACAGACATCAGAATATACATTAGACTGGACAAGCCGCCAAGTTTATAGGCAGTCCCAGTGTCGCAATTTCTTTTCGGTTTTTACCTGTGAAAAGTTATTATATTTCTTGGTAAATTTACTGATTCATTGCGATGATGGTATGTTACAATTGCACAGGATGGCATTTTGGAAAAAAAACGGTAATTTCTTCTAATATTCGTGCATCTTGACTCGTCTCACAGAGCGTAAACTGGTAGCCAGTGTATGCTCGTTGAGCTTACAGTTGTCGCACTTTAAACACGGCTTGCCCCATCTCCTGTATTGGGAAATCTGTGGACATAGGCGACTCTTTGTTTAATTCTGACCACCCACGTCCCTGAAATATGGGGTGGAAGTTTGTATGGAGCATTCCAAATTGTTTAAAGTAGAAAGCTAAAAATTGGTATGCGGACTGTTAATCACTAACAAAATAGGCTTGCATCTTTTTTCCATTTTGACCTCAAAGCCAGTATTCAAGGTAGGAAACTAAATATCAATGGAAAGATGTATCATCATACTAAATATATAAATAACCAGGAAACGGTGACCGTGTTACCCCGATTAATGTATACTGGAATCGCCTTAAGGCGTCATTGGCGGTCAAAGGGTTAAACAATATCTATGAAAAATTTGCCTTTAAACAACAATAATATTATATTCAAAGAAGTGTGTCATTGGTTGAAATATTTTAAAATTTCAATTATTTGGTATGATTATCGCTCGATGCCGAAGTCACTAGAGGGTTTTGCTGCGTCATCAACATCAGCTCATTAAACGTCCCCAACGAGGGACACGAGCCTATCCGTACCCAGGTGCATAGACCTGAGTCGTCTACGCGAGCCCAGTGCGGATTGGTCGACTTCACGCACAATCTTTGAATCTCTTCGTGGGCGCGCGCAGGCTTTCCCACGAAGTTTTGCTTCACCGTAAGAGAATAACGTACATATAATTTCGAAAATTCGTAAACACTTTGGTACGTGTCGGGATTTGAACCTTCACGCTCACAATCGGAAGGCAACAGTCCACACCATTATGCCACTGACACGTTTGCTGACGTTCGCACAAATCACGCAGCTACTATCATCAGAAAACTAAAAATATTATCTCTAGTCCCTCCCTATAAGCAATCTAATTCCTTAGGATGATAGACGTGAACAACCAACCAATATTCCCATAGCTATGATATGAAGTGGCACGTAATAGAATAGTTGATTAAAACAATCATATGGAGCTCCGCATCTGCGAATTACCTGACAGCAAGTAATAAATATAATTTAAAAGCCGGCATCCCCAAGGCGTACTTGATTGAATACAGTAATCATGGCGTCGATCAACGTGCTAAACAAAAAAATCCAGGAATGATAACTGATTACGAAAATGTATTTTATCATTCAAACAAAAATAATAAAATTAAATATCCACTGACACTCACACACCCCACCTAGCCCCAAGTTAAGCGTTAAGCTTGTATTATAGGTATTAAACAACTGATTAAAATACTAATATAGTTTTTTTTGTAAATATTTACATAAATAGAAATAGATACATAAATTATACATAGAAATCGTCGGTGGCTCAGTGGTGTGTGGACTGTCGCCTTCCTACCGGGAGGGCTGAGGTTCAAATCCCGACACGTACCAATGTGTTTTCGAATTTTCGAAAATATATGTACGTTATCCGACGCTCTTACGGTGAAGGAAAACATCGTGAGGAAACCTTCATGCAAGCCTGCGAAGAGATTCGAAGGTTGTGTGTGAAGTCGTCCAATCCGCACTGGGCCCGCGTGGACGACTAAGGCCTAATCACCCTATACGGCTAGGCTCGTGCCCCTCGGTAGGGACGTTTAATGAGCTGATGATGATGATACATAGAAAACGGTCACACCAATCCAAACAGACACGTTCATGCACACAAATGTTTGTACAGCCCGTGGATCGAACCCGGTGTAATAGCCGACGTCTCAACCCTTACATCAAATGAGATAAAATTATTTATCATTAAATTAATATCCACATTTCCTATCGTCATACACTTTTATTTCACTCCTGCCTCGTACATCCGCAAGAATTAATCTATTTGGTTTTATTATATCTGGATCAGTCATTACAATTTTACTACCTGTCTTTTATCGCCAATACCAAGGTATCTCCTGACACGTGGAAACTTAGACGTATACACGCAATAAAGTAGAGCTTCCATCACTTTGCCTCGCCTATTGAATTTCTAAGAACATAAAAGCCGAATTTGAATGACCGACGGCTACGCCCGGGTTTATAGTTAGATCAATAAAATATACATCGTCCCTTCTATAACATTTTGAAACAATGCTTAACAATTATAAAATAATTTTGTTTCTTATTACAAGAACAATATTTTTGTATAATGTGTGTAGTGCTAACAAATAATTACATTTTTTCTTTCCCTCTTTCAGATTTACTGTGTGAACTATTATACATAAAGCAGGTAGTAAATATTACATTTTACTAGGTGGTAGACTCGATACTGAGTCGTCTAGGTGGATACAATCGCAGAGCCAGATATCGTCCCGTGAAATAGAAGTATTTTACACTTTTGTGTTTCGGGATGAAGGCACTGCAGCTAGCAAAATTACCGGTATAAGACCTAGCATCTGTTGCCTTGGGTGTCGGATACAGTGCGGCATTAATGGAGAATAATAACTGTCTATCAGTTGTTGGTCCCCTTTAATGCTTCTCTGTCATGACAGAGGTATCACTTACCACCAGGTGAGCGTCCTGACCGTCCAGTATACTTAGTAACATAAAATAACATAGCTAATAACATAAAAAAAGAAAATACTTGGTTTAAAATTAATTACTTTAAAATTATTTCAATTTTGTTTTAATCAATAACTATTATTTTTCTTTGCATGAAAATGCGTGTTTTATTTCATAGTAACATATTTCAAACTGATGTTTACAAATTAGTTTTTCGATACGCATTACCTCGTGGTTAATTACTGGTAAATATTGAAAAGAATATCAAACTCCTTACCAACATTTTCTAATTATGTATGTATATTTCATTTTAAATAATCTTTATTTTGTATTCACTTAACCCTTTGAACGCCAATAACAGCTAAAGGCATCAGGAATAATAGACTTTCTATTTTGTCTGGATTCCTGGCATACACCGTATAGTGGAAGGGCCATGCCTTGGCACGAATAGGCCAGCTCGACCAGACTAATACACGTACCACGGTCTACGACCTCACAGAAACAAAAAAACCAACGTGCATCAATGCTTTTTCTTATGTTTACCCGTGTGAGTGAGGAGCCTCATAATCCCTTGTCTATTTTTAATGAATTTACCATACATTACTTATATGTACCGGTTTCACTGTATTTTTGCTATACACATACCCCAAATCCTGAGAAACTTACTTTCGCGATAAACCAATTCGCCCGTATAGTTATAAAGTTAAGTTTATTCACGCGACAGTTTTATTGCAACGACCCGCACTAGTTTAATGGCCGACTGTGGTTATCCAATGCTCTATTAAATTTAATTCGATTCATTTGTCTCCGCGTTTCGCTCCGGTAAATTATCACGTTCAACTGATGTACGAGTACCCAAATTGATTCGGTATACGGTTTTTAATGATTGCAATACAAAGGTTTATTTTTATGGAATACTGTTGTTGACAGGTGTTTTTTGCTTAACCGCATGATTTTAGTACTTAGGCTCCTCTCAGAACAGGTATTTTCTGCAGTTTCAGATTTCTATTCTTAAAAAAAAGGTGTGATGAAGAGTTCTTCTGTAGAGGCCCTGAAGTAAGTAACATTGAAATTAGTTATGAACCATATCTAGAGATTAATTAAAGATTTCATAAACAATTCATTCATCTTTATGCATTAGTACTTTTACGTTCTTTATATAGACGCAACGCCGTGTGCCATAAGTAAAAATTGCATCTTGACGGTCACACGCGACTTGAGAAGCCGTAGCAGTGAATAAGCCTATTAAACTCGGGTCGAGGCCAAGTTTACAAATAGATCAGATTTAACGGCTGATTTCGTGCACTTTGACACAAATACAAATATAAGGCCGTTGTTAAACCTTTGGCATTTAATAATAACAATGAAAGATTTATCCGCCCGCATGTTTAGCTGGGATAAATTTTATATACCTATACGATATATATACACATACGAGATGAAAAACAAATTAACGATGATTTGTGACCACGAAGCAGACCCGATACACAGTAACTACTGTCATCTATAACAAAGGAACGGCCTGCAATACGATAACATGTTAAATTTTCTATGCTTTTCGGAAATGTGCAATGAAGTCGTCAGAGATTGTGAACCTATATCACAACTTGATAGTAGTGTCAAATCGTGATTCAGGTTCACAACCTCTGACGACAGACGAAAATTCAACAGAGTGATAGTATAAAATAAATAATAAATATATCTAGCCCAAGTTAAGCGTTAAGCCTGTATTATGGGTACTAAACAACGGATAAACATACATATATATATTTTTTGTAAATACATACATATTATACATAGAAAACACCCAGACCATTACGAAACAGACATATCAAACAACAAAAAGATATATCAAGATAATTTTAATAAATTACTCATCTGGAAGCCCTTACTCTAATATTTGATTAATTTAGTTTTTTGTAATCATAACCCATCTGCTTGAACGGTCGTCGTGAATAGGTCTTCCAACTTACGTGACTGGCCCACTACTATGAGGTAGAAGGCTTTGTACTTTATATCAGTGGCGTGCACAGAGATTATAAGTAGGGTATGCAAAGTGCGTGACACTAATCGCAAAAACAATAAATAATTTCCATTTTTGTCGAATTAATTGCTGTTGTTTACAGCAGATCGCCTATGGATTCAAATCTATGGAACAAAATGGGCGAATAAGTAAAAATCATTTAATATGTTGGCAATTTTCCGGGTTATCTTGACGTACAGGGTATGCACTGCTTATTTGCACATATGGAGTGCACGCCACTGCTTTATATAAGCATATTTTTCCAAATAGATGTCTCTAATTATTATATGGCCTTCATAGCTTCATTGGAGGAAGATCAAAATCAATACTCAGGCTCTGAGCCAATAAATACGAAATTAGTTTGAACTTTATGTCACTATTTCACAGTCAAACAATTCGAAAACGAATGCCGTACCTGGCTAAGGGTTAAAGTTTTATCATAATTTTAAATATTAGTTTTCCTCAGGATTTACGAGTGACCGGTTACGTCAATTGATTGTGTCCCATGAAAGGTCTCGTCCTAGATAAAATATGATCTATTTTCATGCTAGGGAATTTCAGGGTACCCTAGGGAAAAGTGCGAAATCGTTTGAACGATAACTTTTGATTGAATTCACAATGCGTAAAACTCCCGAGCGCAGTAAATATACGTGTAAAATTTTCTTAGAATAACTGTTGAAAATGTTCTATTTCGTTTCCAGAAAAGTGTTGTATAAAAATATTAGAAGGTTCCTCAAGCAAACACTAATTTTCGGGAAGGGAATGCATAATAAGTACTGAAACAAAATGTAATATCGAACCCCAACCCATATTGTAAAAGCGGCCTATCAAACAAAACACTACAATTATGTATATTTATTATTGAAAAATAATTTTGAGGTAACCTGCATTAATCAATACTAACAACTAAAACTTAAAAAAATATTATAACTAAATATTAAAAAAAAAAAAACTAAATAAAATAATTAAAAGAACCCCCTTTTGGTAAAGTTCCGAGACAATGGCAGCGTTACCCCTTTGAATCGCTAACAATTCTTTGACCAAGGTAGCTGCCAGATCTTCGGTCTCCAGTAATGTCGACTAATCGTTTGGAAATTTCTTTAAAAAGCCTAATAGCGCAGGGCCCCAGGACCAAGGGTCTCGACACCGAATGGGACAAAGTCATATTCAGAGCCTAGACCCTGTATTTGCACGTTTTGGCTTTTTCAGCCGCTCACACGCCGCACCAGCTCTGTTGTTGGTTCCATGTAGATGGGAAGGGGCTAGTGTGTCTGAACAGGTAGCATCCCACACCAGCACCCGGCCCAACTTCCATGGAATCAAACTCATACCGTCCGGTCTCTTGCCATCGTCTCTTGCGATACCAGACGGCTCAGAAGACTTGGCACGTTGACGGTGGCAAGGGACCGGCGTAATGATATCGTTAAGTGCGGCATGTCTCGAGAAGCGGCCAGCACTTTTTGGCAAGAAAGTCCGTGATGCCCTAGCTTGTCGACATCACTGCCACAGGGGCACGTATGGAGGAGCGCAGACCGGAACCCCAAGCGCAGACAGGTTACAATGCGCAGCGTGTCAGTTCAAGAAATGTTCCTGTGTTTGACGAAGGGTACGCGTGAAGCCAGTAGCCTGCTTCACGCGCACCCAAGGCCAAAAGCCTGGCTCGCTCCGAACCTGAACTAGAGCTCAAAAGACTGTCATATGTTAATTTACAGATTTTGTCGTCCCAGCTCCTCTAAGAATTGGAGAATCCGGAAAATTTTGACCTGGGCAAGCATTTGAAAAAGCGTTCCTAGCTTCTTCCAAGCCAGCAATCTCAAAGTTTGAAGAAATTATATTATATTATAAACTACAATTATATTACAAAAAATCACTATTTCTATAAATGTTCACTTTTAGCGAAATATTCACGTTTTCTCCCTTCATAAAAAAATTATTGAGGAAAAAATTTAAAAGTATTATGCATGAAAAAGACTATATTACGACATCCCAATAAGATGATTAATACTCCTAAAAATTTAGAGCAGCGATAGCGCCCGATAACGCTTCCTTTTTTATTACTTCCCCCTTTCGGATCTAATTTATATTTTTCAATGTAAATTAAGTTAATTAAGAAGGGTTAATGATAAACGTTGGCGCCATGCAAAAATTAATGTTACTAGTGAAGGATGCCGTTTATGATTCACATAATAGCAACTGCATCTAACCTTTTTTTAATCACATCAACTCTTTAAACGTGTCCACTTAGGGGCACGAGTCTTCTCGTACAGGGTGTATAGGCCGTAGTCGTCCACGGAGCCCAGTGCGGATTGGCTGACTTCATACACAATTTCGAATCTCTTTGTTGCGCAGGTTACCTCACGATGTTTTCCTTCACCGCAAGACTGTCGGATACACGTACATATAATTTTGAAAATTTCACAAGACATTGGTACGTCAACAGTACGGCAACATCCACACCAATGAGCCTTCTGACGCTCACTTTTTTTTAAATCACTATATTTTATTTTCGAACGAGACGGTACCCGATCGTTGTCGATTTAACGATTCAGACATCTTCCCAGAACCTGGCCACAGCTTAAGCACTATCTGTCACTTTTTTTAAATACCGCATAGAGCATGCAAATCAATGATATTCTGTATATATAAAGGTAGATACGCCACCCGTGCCTCAAAAACGAACCGCCGAGGAGAGTACAGTTTGTACTCTTTTGTTTAGGTAAATGTGTTCGAAATTCGAAATATGTTTATGTGTGCTGTCGCTGCATTCGGAACACTGTTTTCGATTGTTTTGTGAGCATATCACGAATCCATACTGTTTTACATCATTGGTGCAAATGAACACATAATACACGTAATGAGACATGAAGTAACACCCGAGCTACAATAAATTCTTATGCGAATCCACAAAGTCTAATCTGTATTTTATTTCTGTTATACTCGTAATACACAATATTTAGTATTCATTGTCATTACCTACAGCTTAAAATAAATATGATTATTGTACCTACCAAAACATAGATCAAATCCACGTACTACTAACAAAAAATGCTTTCCGTATTCTTGATTCTCAAACAAAGAAATATACCGCAAGAAACTGTGTTCAGCATGACAAGTGTAACACTGTCTTTAATACTGGCTGTAAGAAATTCTATGGATAAGTACTTTCACGTCAGACGCGTCCGGGATGAAATATTGACGCTCGCGATGTCGTCGGATATTTCATTAGAGCTCGTTACGCGGAATACGTTTCCTCGATATACATAGCTGAAGCTGCTAATGCCTGCGTTTAATTACGCGACTTGACGGCTGTACAGGATTAATTTGATGTGCGTAACGATTGTTTTCCGCGTTGCTGTATTGGTTTATCGCTGACTTAACGCGACGGGATAACGATTCATACGCTTGTATGGGCGTACAATTATCCGTTATGCGTAAAATGAAGACATTTATAAATGAGTTGATAGATTGACGTAGTACCATTACGTTTGCAATTCACTTCAAATAAGCAGTAAAAGCAATTTTGAGTTATTTTCTGTGTCTTTTTATGAAGTTTCTTTTATTATTTATTTATTACTAATATATAATATAAATCTCTATTTAAATTAATCATTAACAAATGCTAGTTATTTAAAATTTTATAGAGATAGTAAAATTTAAGAATGGTTTTGGATTATTGCTAGATAATTATGCTTATAACATAATGGAAAATAATTAAAAATAGAACAGTTGCTTCTAGTCAAAATCTTATAAAGCTCTTCCTCACCTAGTTAGGAAACTACGTCCACATATAACCTCAGTTTGACCTGACCTCGCTTAATTTAGTACTCTATAAAGGAACCACTTTATATGCCAGCTGAAAGACACTACATCGTCCACTGGACCCAAACATTAAGTAGTAAAAGCTCACTAAACGCTTAACCCACAAAGCCAATCGTAAATTTAAAGCACTCAAACGTGACTGCATAAGCATTTATTTATCCTTGGTAGTACCATCAAAACAAATCGTGAGTAAACAAATAAAAACAGATAAAAAGTCTACTAACGAATATATTGAAAAAGTTACTTCAAGAGTTGTCGATACCGATTCATGTCACGTGCTCTCTCCTGCCACGATTCACTTCAAGGTGTATTTTATCTATTTATCTGAGGGACCTCATGTTTTTCTTTATATAAATAAGTTGGAATTCGAATATAATAGAACAAATTCAAGCAAAAAACAAATATTTACTCCTTAACAAGTTTTAGAAACTTTGTCGCTATACGATCCATTTGGTGAAATTGTTGAAACATCGGTAGTAACACCATGGATTCCTGATTAACCATACATATTAATATGATACACAGAAATATCCAGACTAATACAAACAGACAAACAGAGATGTTCACGCACACAGCTTTTTTGTACTAGTCACACCACAAGGGTCGTCGATTTCTTTTCATTTATCGTCGTACTTGATACGTAAAAAGCTCTTAATAACTTTAAAATAGCTCTTAAAGGATTATGTTAAAAATATCATGCCACGTTCGGATAACATTTATAATAAGCCTTGTCATTTACGGCAATGTTGTTGTTAGTGCATACTTTTTACTCTGTCTTAGTTTACGTCTCATGTTTTGAAAGTTGCTGAGTTAAAATGTGATGTTTTTATAACAACATTACGAGCAAACTTTGGGGCAAACTTGTATAGTGCTTTGAACAGAGGCATATTTTTAAGCGCTAATGGCCTCGTTTTTTTTTAATAAAAAGTATATTTGAGTATTATATAGAATCGAACATCGTATTCGGAGTACAATGTCAAAATATAAGTACGTACAGGTTCAAAGATATTTAAGATAGATATCAGTGAATCAATTACCTACCCATATTATTAATTGATATTATCAAAATATTGTAATGACTAAGATAAATAAATCTGTTCACGTACTCGTATACAAGCACATTTGCTTTAGTATAGGGGGGGAGTAAAACTACCGCCCGAGAAAAAAATCTAAGGCGACCAACTAATATCGCTCGGGAAATACATTACATTGTTACTGTGCTACAAATTGACAACATTTATGATGTGCCATTATTAAATCACCATACAGACGACATATCACATTAATATATCGCATCTTATTATGTAATGGTCTCGTGATACAGACGATCGACAAAGAAAAGAGATGTACATCTTTACGAAAACTCAAAGAGGTCTTACATGTATATATATTGTTCTATATTTTTTAAATCAATAGATCAATCAAATACTTTAAAACACTGCGGGGCACAGCCCTGCCATACAGAATGGCTTTGAAAAATATTGTACCGTAACTCACCACGCCTGATTGAGATTGGTAGTTAGTAACAACTACTATTCAAAGATAGAATTCGGAACGTAATAAACTGCCTTTCAAAGCACAAAGGGACCGCAGATAAAATTCTTAGGTGACCTAAGGTTAAGGTTCATAGGTTCTTTGACTTGTCAACAGATTGCACTAACCAGCCTTTTCATTATAATATTACTATGTCAAGCATATACGAAAGAAGCCTTTCGGCGTCATAGACCATTAAACAATGGAATCTCTTTCTCATCCTGCCGCAATATACGATATATTGCGGCAGGATGAGAAAGACAGAGACCGTGATATCAGACGCAAAATAGGGGAGGCTAATGTAGAGCTGAGAAAATATGTAAAAAACAAAGCATTGAATAGTGAACTTCTTAAATAAATATATATTTCGAAGCTCTGTAAACATAACCCTTTCAATAAGTTTAAAAAATGCTACGTTATCTTAAACATATCTACGTTTCTCGTTAACTCCGGCCTTCAAGCAGTCTATTCGTGGAGCAAGAATTTTATATTAAAATTTTCCTCTTAAAACTACATTCCCAGATATCCAACGGACGAATTTCCGTTGCGTTCAAATCGTCGGTATTTTATGACGAAAATATATTCACACAAAATGATGATTAAATAATTCGTCCCAATCCCGAATTTCTTGAATACCAATAACAAACAGCGGAATCAAAAAATATTCCGATTGCGGAGACCGCAAACAAAATAATAAAAGTTTCAAAAGTTCAACTGGAAACAGTTATTAACCGTGTTTTGTACTTGGCCAGAAGAAAGCGACGAGTTTTATTATCAAGTAAATAACGATTTATGTGTGCGTGCCTTGCGAATGTAATAGAAAAAGTTTTAGAGACCAAAAATAGTCGTAAACGTGAATACACTTTCATTTCATAGAAGATTAATGAAGTGCTGGTGCCTCGCGGCTTTTGCTTTACTTGCGAAATTCTTGAAAGTTAATCATAGTTTAACCAAAGCATTTTATTTAAAATGATGTTTAGAAAGCATAAGTCCGGAATATCTGGCGGAAATCGGAAGAGATAAGTGCACAGCGGTGCATTGGTCTCCTCCGTTTATAAGAAGACAGACGGAGAGATAATTTAAAAAAACCCTTGTGTCAGGTTTATTTTTAACGTTTTCATAGTCAACGAATTTTTTTATTGTAGACATATTTTATATGTATCATATATATTGTAGTATCTATAAAATAAGGCCAAACAATAGAAAGTATATGCCTATATCCAATATTCTTATTTAATGTATTTGACACGACAAGAAAGAAGTCGCAATGTGCTGACTTATGTTTAATATTCTTTGAAATAATGTAACTCTAAAAACCATCATTGATTTGAAAACAAGGGTAAAAAAGAAGATCTTTATGTCGCTTCTATGTCTGTTTTTTTATTTGATAGGGAGCAGACTAACAAACGCTTAATCTGATTGAGAACGACACCGTCGCTCATCTACCATCAGATCATAGAAATGCTATGCCGGCTAAATGGGAACTTCAAGAAACGTTATTTTCTTGAAGATCACCAGGTCTCATCACTCAGGTAATATTGCAGATGGTATCTAATTCCACAGTCTTGTTGTGCAAGGTAAAAAGATTGAAAAAGTAGAAGTCATTTCTAGAAAAAGCCTATCCAAAAGCAATGCATTTGCGAAGAATGATACCATACACATCCCGCTAGTTGGGCGGGTTACAGCTTACTCTCTATATCATATAAGAATTCCAAAACAAAATAGAAATTGGTTCTATTGACGCATGCGAAATTTGTATAATATGACCATATTATGGTCTGTCTCAGGTAAATCTCATTACGCTTTTTTACTAATGAAACTATCTGAGCGTGCTAAGTAAGTTTAAAATAAAAGTCAACCAGGTAAAGCTTTGACAATAGTTAGACATTAATCGTTGGAACTTGGACAAATCCTTTAATTCTTTCCATTGGTTTGGAGCGAAGGACGACCGTGCGACGATAAATCCGGATTAGACTATCTATCCCCCGCAGAATTGAAGTTGATATCTGCTCTTAATTTATTGCTTGAAGTCTACCTGGATCCTATTGTAAAAAAGATTTATTCCTTTTGACATCATTATGGAAAATTAGATCTGAAAGTACGTGGTTTTAGGAGGAAGAGAGAATATGTAGGTGTAAGGAGTCTCAGCATACGTTATCATTCCATAACCACTAACTGATGAAAGCCTTTGAATAGTTCACTTGCCCTGGCGACTCAAACTACAACGACATAATATTGTTCTTTTATAAATTGATTTCTTTATTAATAAGTAAGTTGAAGTGGCAGTGGGCTCACGTATGTCGCAGAACCGATGGCCGTTGGAGCAGACGAGTCTGGAGTGGAGACCACGTCTTGGCAAGCGTAGCGTAGGACGCTTTCCGTCCCAATGGACTGATGACTTTCGAAAGGTCGCTGGTGGAGGCTGGATGAGAAAAGCGGAGGACCGGTATATCTGGCGCAAAATTCGGGAGACCTTTGTCCAGCTGTGGACTGCGATAGGTTGAAGAGAGAGAGAGAGAAAGTTATGAGTTATGCATATTAATTGTAATATTTTTACATTTATGTATGACATAATTTATGTGGTAATTCAATTATCGGGGTCAGTGGTGTGGACTGTCGCCTTCCTACGGAGGGCTGAGGTTCAAATCCCGACACGTACAATGTATTTTCGAATTTTCGAAAAATATATGTAGTTATCCGACGCTCTTACGGTGAAGGAAAACATGTGAGGAAACCTTCATGCATGCCTGCGAAGAGATTCGAAGGTTGTGTGTGAAGTCGTCCATCCGCATTGGGCCCGCGTGGACGACTAAGGCCTATCACCTATACGGGTAGGCTCGTGCCCTCGGTGGGGGTTTAATGAGCTGATGATGATGATTCAATTATTTCTATATCTAACTTAGCCTAGGTATAAAAGGCTTATGATAGTGCAGTGTCAAGTTTTAAGTCTTTTCGTAATCCCGGTGTGTACATTATCTATGAGCTACAGTCTCAATCATTGAACTGCTTTCTCACATGTAGAGATTTTATCCTGTACTTGAAATAAAAAGCTCAACAATATTTAGGGTTCCGTAGCCAAATGGCGAAAAACGGAACCCTTATAGATTTGTCAAGTCTGTCTGTCTGCCTGTATGTCACACCTTTTTTCTTTCCGAACTATAAGCACTACACTATTCAAACTTTGTAAGTATATGTATTCTGTGAACGCTATTAGGTTATGA
The DNA here is from genome assembly GCA_019425675.1 of Leucinodes orbonalis. Taxonomy (NCBI): domain Eukaryota; kingdom Metazoa; phylum Arthropoda; class Insecta; order Lepidoptera; family Crambidae; genus Leucinodes; species Leucinodes orbonalis. The sequence continues at coordinate 68,040 of PQWD01004133.1, forward strand.
CAAGAACTTGAAAATAAATATTTTGGGGTTTCCCATACATTGAATTGAACTCAAAATTTTTTTTCATCGTACTTCTGACGTCGTAGCTCTTGAGAAATGATATGAGGTTTCTAATAAAAAAAATATAAATTGAATAGTTTGCGCGAGAGACACTTCAATGTTGAAAAAGTGTGTGTGTGGTGTACTCTATTCTAATCTTGCTTGATAAATAAAAAAATACGTGATGTACACGACCTTCAAATCTAACAAAAAATTAAGTTTGAAACGATTTCTGGTGTGGTAGTTATTTTTTATACCATAAACGGTGATCACTATTTTTTCATATTAAAGCTTGTAATAGGTGCCTAAGTAAATAAAAATATTTTTATTTTATGTTATTGCTGTTGCGCAACCGTCCACGGGCGAGTCCGCGCTTGGCCAATTTTTTTGAATATTGATATATTGAGAATTAACCTCGTAATAAATGTCGAAGCCAAGTCGGACACATTGACGAATGTTTACAACCAGAACTAGCATTTTACAGCCCACAATGTTCCGCCAAACGTAACAACATAAGAAAAGCGATACATGTGATTTTATTTCTTTTTTCTCTGTGCAACATTCCGTCATGGACTCGAATGATCCAGATTTGGTGGATTCAGGTCAACGCGGTTCAACGGTACGCGGTTAATCATTGAAAATTTTTGGTGCAGACGGTAAGTTTTCTCGTATCGAAGGCTATTAATTGTTTGAAAAATTTTAATTTCAATAAACGAGTTTTACAGTGAATTTGGAATATATGCGTTTGATTTTGTATTTTCTCTGTGTTTTTTTTTTTGTATTCTTCAATGTTATGCCCATAACAGATTACCAGTTATTATCATCATTATCAGCTAACCATCCACTGAAAGGCACAGATTTTTTACATAGCATAGCTTATTGGGAATTCCTTATGCTGGAGCAACACTTACGGGAAATGCTATAATCTCAACCAATTGGCGTTAATTTCGGGTGAAGCTACATTTAACGCTATAATTGGGCAGTTTTCAATTATTTATTTATTATTATTTATTGAATAATAATCGCGTTGATGGGCGTTAGACGTTGTGTGGCCCGCATTACGGCGTAGGAAGCGCCGTGATCGAGTGTGACAATAATTGTTGTTAGTAAACTACTGTCTCATTGGCCTGCAAAAAAATTAGTAAAAATATAATACTACATACATTGTCTTCATAGGACACTACACATTTAACTTTTATTTGTAAACTAGTAGGATTCAATCAAGGAGTAGATACGTGCTACAGAACTATTAATTGGCTTGAGTGCTACTGAATTATACACAGAAATGCAAGTATGCAGAAACTTGTTAGTAATAAATTACTGAAAGCGGAATCTCATTCAGATTCATTATTCAACATTAACTACCTGGAAGTTGCAGAAAAGGAACCAAAATTGTTTCACCGATTTAAATTATATTGTTTGTTATTTTGTTTTTTGTTTTTTAAAGGGATTATAAAAATTGTCTTAAGCGTTTAACAAAAAAAAAGTATAGTTATTTGTTTAAAACCATTGCAATGTATTTAAATTTCAATATATAATTATGTGAACTTTCCTATTCAACCTATCGTAGTCCACATAGGTCTCCCCCATTTTGCGCCAGATATCTCGCCAAGCGACCTTTCGCAAGTCGTCGGTCCATCGGGCCGGAGGGCGTCCTACGCTACCCTTACCGAGACGCGATCTCCACTCCAGAACTCGCCTGCTTGCTGATCCAGCGGGCTATGTGAACTTTGCTTTATAGATATTGCTTTATTGCTTACATAAAAACATGTTGGAAAAAAAATAGGTGGTCTTATGCACAGAGCGATTTCTTCCAGACAACCTCTCAAAAAAAAAGGTGACAAAAAAGTTAGTGCCAAAAATGAAATAAAAAACATATTCTATGTTTTTCAAAAATGAAATAAAAAACATATTCTATGTTTTTTATTTCATTTTTATTAGTTAGTATTTAATTTGTTGGTAGTTTTGTTTTACATATTAAAATTTGGTAACTTTACGTATGAGTAAAAAAAAACAAAAGATAGTGCCTGATTTTTGTCGTTGATGGACTTTTCATATAATATAAAATTAATAAGTTTGCAGTTCTGATTGAAACATCTGTGAATAATTTTATCGATCAATATTGATAAAATCTTTCAGTTATTGTATACAAACACAAAATTTACTAGCACATGAATATTTTATGTTGCACATGTAAACCTAAATAATAACAAGGGTGGCTATTTTCCGAAGAGAATGCATGTACTCCTAGTAAAAGTACGCATAAACTTACAATAGATCTCCATGGATGAACGTTGCCGTCATAAAAATAGAAAGGTATACATTGTTACGGTCATGTTACTATACGAGTATATAAGGGTATAAAATTTACAATGTCAATTATATAACAGACTTTTATAACCACAGGCGACCATATCTGATTTCTAAGTATCCATTAAAATGTCACCAACGCATTAGCGTGCGTAGGTAGAATGCACAAGGGATTTTCATTATAGTCTTTTGTTACGGCTAGCTGTGACGAACTCGTTATGACGTAATGATATTTATAATCTCAGATTACTTTCTTTTATTTCATAAAAAGGTAAACGAGACTGTCCGAAGGTGTAAAGATTCCGTTGCCGACATTATTGTAAAGGAGTAAAGGATAGAAAAGGGGGTGCGCTTCTTGAGACCTCACTGATTGGGCGAAACACTACTCAAAGCGATGTTCCCTGGTTTTCTGTGAGGCCGTAGTATCACTACGGCCAAGCCAGTCCGTTCTTACCGAAGCATAGATATCCCACAGTTCAACACGTTTCACTTTGTGAAAACCAGAACAACAGACGAACACAAAAAAAATAGTAATTGAATAAGCATATTCTATTTATACTAAATGTAGATTTTTCATCTAGAAAAAGAATACTTTAAATCAAACAAAACTCATAAATAGCGTCTGTTCAATTTTAATTATCTTAGTTACTAAGATAAACAATTTTAGTTTATTGTTTTTTCTAGACGACCCATTTGGTGTTGCGATTGAGAGCTCGGCCGCAACACCAAGGGTTCCGGGTTCGATCCCCGGGCAGTACAAACATTTGTGTGCATGAACATGTCTGTTTGTAATGGTATGGGTGTTTTCTATGTATAAAATGTATGTATTTACAAATATATATGTTTATCCGTTGTTTAGTACCCATAATACAGGCTTAACGCTAAACTTGGGGCTAGATGGCGCTGTGTGAATGTCAGTATTTTTTTTTAGTTATCATAGTTTTAGGGTAAGCTCACAGCTTTCCTTCACATATTATTCCGAAATACTTACAAAACTTTCGAAAATCAAACATTTCACGAAAAATTTGAGCAAAATAAAATTGTTCGCTTCATTAATTTGCGGTGAAACCATGATCCCTGCAGCTATTATGTGCATATGGACAGCCATTGTCATCATGTTGCCCGTTGAGGCTTCGTGCATTCCAGATTGAATAGGCTCCAACAAGTGCCTCTGGAAACTACTTTTACCGTCGAAGTTGCGTACACTATCCCGACCGTACGTATATTCCCCCGCTTATGCACCAAGTTTTCTATTATCATGTCCGTGTGGAAGTTTCATATGATATTATTATTTTTATATGCTACACTTTTATCAAGGTTTCTGCGGATTGTTAGGCCAGAAAATATAATAAAAGAGGCAAAAAATATAACTTATTCAAAAAATATTGGATCTATGTGATCTGAAATTATAATCATGATTTATCTGAAAAAATCTTGCTCTTATCTATTAATCATAGATTCAGATTGCCGAACGCACTTTAGAGAAAGTTAAATATTGCTTAAAGACCTTTAGCACTTTACTCAAAATAAACCGTGTAATTATAGTTCCAAAGACGCAATTTTTTGCACCTTCGTTCATTATATTTATGACGAAAGTGAGGCTGAATTGGTAGCCGTTATTATGCGTTTTATTCAATAAAAAAACTCGATGTTGAGTATCAAATGAATCCAACTGACAGTAATTTATTTATCATCCGTATCCACATGGTGCAGACATTATGCTAATGGAAGTATTTAATACCAGTTTCATATTTTCAGTGCTGTGGTGTTTACGAGTGTGTGACAGTAAAAGGAATAAAAATGAGCTGAAAAGCTGGAGGTTTACTGCTAGATTACCAAGAATGGAGCCCTTTAATTACTCACTATGAATATTCAATACCAGTATAGCTCAAAGTCGAAGTAAATAAACATTAAAAATTCAATAGGATTTTCTAACCAGCGCTTATCGCAAGTTAAGTAATTAATTCTGAACTTTGGAGGGTTTTAAATGATAAACAATTATAGCTTTTCAAGCAGTATGGCTGCAATCATTTACGTTGTCTGGTGCTTAGATAACGCAGCCTTTTTAATGGATTTTAACACACAATCCAAACAAAAGATAAGCGTCAGCAGACAGCTTGAAATCTAATGGGAAATCTATGGATAAAACACTACAATGTAAATGGTAAATTCTGTTTGACTTCGTAAAACCATGACGTAATATTTGGCTCGACCATTTATTTAACGCAAGTTTCAATGTTAAGCACTCAATTTCAGTAAATATTTCTGAAGGTACTTTAACATTATCTTGATTGAATCAGTGTATCAGTTATGTCTATGCATTTGAATAAAATTTCTATTAGCTTCGTATCCCAAGAATTAAACTGATTTGGTATACGAGTATGGAAATCCTTATGGGGTTTCAAAAGACAACGAAACACAAATGTTTCTTGGTTTGTCTTAGATATTCATCTACTGTTCAGACTTTTAACTCCTAAAGAAGTTGATTTTGTAAAATATAATATATAGTATGAATAAAATACTGTTTTCACTTCAAACTATCACAGTCTACTGCATGACATAGGCCTCCCCCATTCTGCGCAAAATATCTCGGTCCTCCGCTTTCAAACAGCCTCCATCAGCGACCTTTCGCTAATAATCGGTCCATCGGGCTCGAGGGCGTCCTTCGCTACATTTTGCAAGAAGTCTTTACATATCTATAAATAATATAGATAATATCTTTTTCTTCATTGTATATATTTTTTTTAGTCTTTTTTTTTACCATTTACCGCTATATATAATAGCGGCTAATAATAGTAAATAAATAATAAGTATTAAGTAATGCCATTTTGTGCGAAGTAGTGTCATGACTCAGGACGTAAAAAAATCTTTTGTCTTAAATCATATGTCAACGGCGACTAAGCAATAAGACTGAACCCTGGCATGTTATGATCTATTACGAAAAGACAGCAATGTACTTTCACAATTTAATAATTTTAATTAGTATTAATTCGTTTCATGACTTTGTTGACTTGAATATCTGTAATGTTCCCAATAAAGTATCGTATAAAAAACGAAGTTCCAGCATATTTTTTTAAGATTTGCCTTGATATTATCTTACCTTTTCTGGTTATCAATCTGACACGTTTCATTTCAATAGACTCTTAAAAGCCTTCCTCTAGCTGAATGTTTTTTAATTATTTTCAACAGAGCGTATTCATTGACTGCCTGATTTACCCACTGCAACGGTGAAATTGTATCGCATTATTCCCACTGCGATTTCCACAGTTCCGCATAAATGGTGACAATGGACACTGCATGGCTCAATGCAATTAATCTTCATTTAAATATTATTTATCATAAAAAAAAGAAAATGTTATTTGTTCTTTATTTAAATAAGTTATGACATCTATCTGTAGACGTAGTCCATCAGCACAAAACAACTTTGGAAAACTGGTACAATAGAAACTATTCATCAGTGAAGATATTTATTTATAAAGCCTAAAGAAGTATATACGTATATATTTTTAACTTCTTCAAAGGGATGATACGTTCTGTTTCTCCAGACAGTACTTAGGCAATCCAAGAACATTCAACTTCAATATTAACGAGTCTAAGGGCTTCAAAAGTATCCAAATACTGTAAAATAAAACACGTTTCATAGACATCAATATTTATTACAGTTGTGGCTTAACAACAATGCCATTACTTCAGTTTATTTTCATGGTTGCCAGTGGTGTGAATGGATACAATAGAGCCAAACAATGACTCGCTTGGTCTGAGACAACGATGCCAATAAAAAGCGCTTTCCCTACAAGCTAGGGCACTGTATTTTTACTGAAAGCATAAGTATCTAAAGATATATTATATTTATATTTAATGAGTATAGTCATATTTTATAAATATTTTTTTTTGTTCTACGTGTCAACATAATAGACGGATTGCGTTATTTGATTATAGACATATACATTAAAATATAGGATCAATTATAATATAACCTATACTTATCATGCTACGTGTGTGACTTATTGGTAAAATGTGAATGTACCAGTCACTATTTGCGTGACCGGCACGTACCGGGTCAATTTTTCCTCCAAAACTTGTCCGGTGAGTGAAGGTTTTCTTTTGAACATCCAGAAACTAATTTTGAAAAACCATTGTTGTCACCTACTGTATCACTTATAGAATGTCGGTTGTATGGGTGCCTTAATCACATTGATCTATACAAGTGTAGTCATATGAGTAGTAAACCTTGAGCTATTGTATTTATGTTAAAGTATTACACCTATATACATCATACAAATAACCAAAACAAAAAATGTACTATCCGATTATCTGGAACCAGTATATATTTTTCCATATTTGTAAAATAATACAGCAAAATAACGATGTATTATAATACTCGAAGGAGTATAACAAAACAAACCCAAAGATAACAAAGGAATGTGAGCATCGAACAAAATAAATTCAACGAGGTTCGTATCGAAAACAGCGGTCTTATTAGTGCTATGTACCTATGAATGTCGAGCGTGTGTAATGAACTAACTCGCTAACCCCGCAGTTATCGGCACACTGTAAATCGTTAAACGAATCCGGGACTAGATGTCCAAACTGTTGGAGAGGCCGGGATAATTTGTGCATATCCTGGGCTCATAATGAAATAGGAATGTTTTATTCTGTGTCTTTAGATTTCAGTTCAATGATATTTTTAGATAAAGACATTAATTTCTTTCTACTTTAACTTATTGAGAGCGTCTGTGGCTCAACGGTGTGGACTGTTGCCTTCCGACCGCGAGGAAGAAGGTTCAAATCCCGCGACGTACTAATGTGTTTTCAAATTTTCGAAATTATATGAACGTTATCCAACGCTCTTACGGTGAAGGAAAACAACGTGAGGAAACCTGCGCACGCCTGTAGGAGATTCAAGGGTTGTGCGTGAAGTCGGCTAACACGCACTGGGCCCGCGTGGACTACTAAGACCTAATCACCCTTTAAGGGTAGGCTCGTGTCCCTCGATGGGGACGTCTAATGAGCTGACGATGATAGATAATATGGATTAAGACACCCACGTAAAGGAAACAAGTAATGCATTTGTATCCTTTCCACGGAAAAGATACAAGTGCATGGTCGCCCTTAGATAAAAAAGATTACATTTGTCACCCAATCCTGATTAATGGAGATATGGAACCATCAACTCTAACTAATCCCATAATGACGTTGTCAGGGATGTAGCGTTAGAGATTCGGCTAACAACACAACTAGTTGAATGCATTCCATTTCATTAGAAATAATTATTCTCCCTATATAATAGAATTCACGTGAGTTCTCCACACACTATCAGTACTATTTTCCTTGCCAAGTGTCATGTAGGCATGTAAAGTAAAGATTTTAGATTCCATGTCATCCAAGATTTTTCCCAGTTCAGTGGGGTTAACACCATGTCTGCAAACAGTATTACTATAATGATACAGCATTTTGTACCAGAAAAGGCGTAATTTATTGTGATACTGTTTAAGAGATGGCGGTAAGCCTCCAGAATTTGTCAACAGTCTTAAAGAATTTCTTAATATAAAACTAGAAGTGAGGTATTCATATACTATGCTTCTAGTTTTGTTACAAATTGTAGATGGATTATTAAATCTACAATCCGTGGCAAAGATTACAGGGTATTCGTTAACTTATAATATAGTCAGTTTTGCATATCTCACTCATGTAGTGTCATTATTTAGAAGTCGGCACCAAGGGCATATTTTGATCCCGAGGCAATATAAATTTTTGTGAGCATGAACATGTTTGTTTGTTTTGGACTAGATCTGTGTACAAAAAAATAAAATAAAAAAGTCATTAATTTATTTAATTTTCGATTTAGATTTTCCATAAACAATCGATATTCAATTACAGATGGGCCATCTTGTTCATATAAACATACATTATTGTTATTAGTTTGCTAACTGGTGACCGATGAATGTTAACTAATAGCGATCGTTCCAATTTGAAGTCATAAGTGACTCGTAAGTGAGTCGTAAGTACATATTTATTTGGTTCCAAATAAATATGTCTCACAAATCCATGATAGTTGGTCTCAGTATTAGCACCATTGTGTTTACCATCCATTCGGTTGTCGCGGCGTCCAGTAAATCCGTGGACAGGACGAGTGCGACCGCTTTTCATCCCATATTCGCACGTTAAATCATCCGTAATTGTGTGCCCGCTGACGGTTTCAGAGGCCCGCCGAGATACCAATGGAGTCAACTATTTCGGCTATTTACGACCACGCCGCGGTCGGAACTTGTGACCTTATGCTAATTTCATGAACGTGCGCTTGGTGTTAATCTTAACGTTTTTAGTATTATTGTTGTGTTTTGGTATTTAAATGCAATACATCTTTGAAAGACTGGTTTTTTATATAACTAAGGTCATCTAAGCATCTACTAATAAAAACTCATTTTTCAGCAGATAAAAGACATCACTTCTATATCTACACAGAGTATAATAAATACAAACACAATTGATGCAGATTTTAGACTTTAGGAAATCCTCTATCTTCGAAATGATTAGCTATTATAAATACGATAGATAAAATTAAACACAAAATTACTTACAATCTGCAGAATTGTCCACTATCGAATGAAAAGCTATCTTATCGGCAAAAATAAAACATTCAAGCTAAGTCCCAGACCGCTCTATGGTAGCAATCTAAAGAAGACTTTCCTTAGATAAGATACCTTTGGCATCGTCGTACAATACATTGTTCCTCTGTTCAGGTCAGACCCTTCATAGTAAATGAGAGGTCAAATCTTATTGAATTCGTTGTATTTTCTATGTCCCTAGCAGGGTGACCGTAAGAGCCTCTCCCGGCTGAAACGCCATATATTTTATTCATGAACACCTGGCATTCTTCAAACAACTCCCGGGATATTACGGGAATTTCTCTCGCTTAGTAGACTTATATTACATTCATTATAATCCTTCAATATTTAAATTGGATTTAAACTATCTATTTAAATTTTACGTTAGGTATCTTTAAGATTTTTATTGGGAATGCGTTAGTTTGTTTAGGTAACAGATGTTTACAAAAAATATATGAATATTCTAAAACATATTATTGAACTATAGTTCAACCTAATTGTTTTCAACTTATTATCCAAATCAGCCTAACTACAGCCCTTTGTTGTGCTGACTTTAACCAGAAAATTTTGAAAGTGTTGGGAAGAAACATCATCTCAATCTCAAAATAAAATTATTATCTTTCGTCAATATAAAAAAGTTATGTACGATAAAGCATTGCGTCTAAAATATGAAGCAAATTACAATATGTACATGCACTGGGAAAATTAATGTGCATAATACGTCACGGTACGGGAAGGTAGTAAGCACTACCTCCCCAAAACACCATATAAGATTGTTGTTATAATATTATTGGTAATATAATGTCACCAGACTCGGGGATCAATTGAGTTTAAAAATTGGACATTTCTTATTTTATATATAATACAGGCACCAAAACAGTACTCATACTAGATAATATCATCACATTCTTAATCTAATTCAAGTTATAATTTAAACGTGGATTGCTCGCGACTTCAAGGCATATTTCCCCGAAGATTTTACCTCGAGCTAAAGTTAAACAGACTGGAATATTTTGATATAAGTATGTTATTCTACAACGTAAATTAATGACCACGTGTTGTTAAACGTCGCATTTCGGAACATGGATGACGACGCAATATAGAGGAAACCTATATACAATTAAAATAAGGATAAAATGCAAAAAAAGTGATAACTAGTCTCTTAGAAAATACCGCAACCCAGTTAAAGATTATGTCACTCTGAATGCCGTCAAGGTATTACCTAATTTATTGAGTTCATTCATTATCGCTTGATAACGCCTTAGCTTCAATATAATAAAATATTTAAAAATACCTTGTATCTTTGGGATATGTCGCCGAAGTACCTTCTTATTCTTCTTCACATTAGTACTTAGAGCCACTCGGATGGTCAATGATCCAACAATAAACGGTTGTCTTGTCTCTTTGGCCCTACCCAGAAACGTTACAGGTCTTTGTGTTATTGTGTATTATTTAATGGAAAGTATTCTAAATCTTCTGCTGTGTTCCATCATTGGACAACCCGGCCAAAAGATGAAATTTCATCCTTATAATCTTGATGGTTGACGTTCTATAATACTTCGATTTATGCTAACTTTTATACATGAACATTGCTTATATGGAACGACGGAGCAGCGATATTCCCTGATAGATATGACATAGAAACCTTTAAGAAAAGAAGGAAAGAAACGCACCGGTGACACTTCTGGTCTCCCCGTTGCTCATGGGCGGAGATGATCACTTTCCATTAAGTGACTCTCTTGCTCGTTTGATTTCCATAATATAAATTTTTTGTTGTATAATATAATTTATTGTATATAATTCTACAATAAGAATCAATAAAGTACAAAACTTAACAAAATAAAGAATGAATAGCGGCCTTATTCGTATAAGCACTTCTTCCAGTCAATACAGTTAAGAAACATAATGCTTAATATTGAGTGCCTTCATGTCAATCACATTTAGTCTCATCGGTTTACAGTTGTTACAATCTTCATTATAATACTCATTATTATGCACCTACAAAATGTCGGTATAAAATGCAAATAAGATGCAGAAAATGCAGTAATAATGTTAATTTTCAAAAGAATAACAACCAAGACTCAAGACTTCAAGCTTTCATTTTAGAGTTGCATTTCCAACGCGAAGCGGAATTCGCAATGTAATTTTATATCTTAAGAAGATGTTAAAAGAAAAAGATTATAAAAATACTTTTTAATTTTTAAATAACTTTGAAAATGAAGAAGTGTTTAAATAATTACGTATAATTTGAAGAGGTACTCTAAGTATACGTTATCAATTTAAATCTGTCACTAATGTTCACTAGCTTTTATAATACCTATAACCAACAAGGCTTCAAAACCATTTCATTTTCCACATTGGAAATAATAAGTAAAAAAGTTCAACGAAATCATCATTAACCGTTTGCTCAGCATTTACTACCAAAGGCTTAGCAGGAACTGTACGTACACGATTATGTATTTAATCACATATCTAGTACCTGGCACAAAGACATGTTCGTTATTTCTGTGTGGCACCGTGGAAACACGGGCTCGATAATGAGTCGCGAGCGTGTAAGGCCATGAATGAGCATGCCGACCTATTTATTGGTTTACAGCATATTCAATGTTTGCTTGAGGAGCACCAGCTATACGATACGATTGAATTGTTCGTTAAGTTTTTCGATTTTTTTTTATAACACTACATCAAAGGGAATCGTATAGTGAAATGAAATATTATTCAAAGTAGATGGGTGGTTTGTGAGTGAGAATAGCTATGCTTCAGTGCAAATGGAACAGCTTTACCAAAATAAAACACACTTCTTCTTCTTTCTACGAACGTCTTCCACAACTCGACAACTATTTTTCGGGTGTTGGGCCTGATTACTCCATCAGCCCTGTTGCACTAGCAAAAATCCCGAGCCTTGACCTTACGGCAGGCTCCTTCGAGAGTCCATGGCAAGCCTCGTGGAGTATTGGGATGAATGGGTGGACGTATATCGAGCATTGAACTTCAAAAGGGAGAAGATGAAGTTGTTGTAGCATTAAAACAATTGAAAATCTTTTGTTTATCGTGCGTTTTTCCCGTCAATCAATCGATAATTTTTATTAAGCTGTTTTGTGTCCTTTGTCTATTAATATAAATAAATGTTTGACTTGAGCCTTGGCAGATTCAGGACCTTTTGTGGACTAAGTCGAATTGATATAATTATCTATGACTAATTAAAATCGGATTATACAACTACAAACTCTCTTAACTAGACCCTGTTAGTCACTGTAAACACATTTCAAGAGTGACAGCTTCAAAGATAATGCCTTGAAACGTTTCTTTGTGCTGTGCATTGTTTCGCTTAGCGAGCCGAGCTGCGGGCATTTTGTTTCTTTTTAAGTAACGCCGATTCACTTTTGTTTTCCTAAAGCTGCTAGCAATCAAGATCACTTTGTAATATTTGGTGTTTTTTTTTTAAAGTCAGAATGGTATAAAAAGTAATGAGATGGAAATATTATTAATATTACATAATACAGAACATGTAACAATTGTTCTTTATATATGTTTTATGTAATATTTAATATAATCAATGCAAACGTTACTGTCTAACCGTAAATATTATGTCGGTTACGTTCTTATAAATAAACCGCTAGACCTTTTTTGGGTGAAATCAAGTACAAAAATAAATGGACTTGACTTAGTTGGCATTTACTGCAAAAATTGGCTTACAAATCGCTTTTGAAATATATGCAACTAATATTTAAAGTACATTTTTCGGTAAATATTTTAGGTGTAATAAATACATTTTTTAATTTTGTATACATTTTATAAGAGAAAAATTAATTACAAAAATTGTAGAACACCTGCTTTTTGTCGATATGGCGGGTATGTATTAATTTCAAAATAAAAACGTTTTGAAGTAGTACAGATTTTTTAGAACGAGATTTTATCGTAGCTAAACTTGTTTGGCAATCGGGATGGTTGAATTTCTCATTGATTATCACCCGCCATTTTGACTATAAATATTTATTTAAAAAGAGATGTCGCTGGTACAAATGGAAACTTGACATTGTTGATGGTGAAATAATAAAACGGAAAAACACGTTTTCTCAGTGAAGACTACATTGTTATAAATTATGACAATTGATTGAACCAATTACTGATTCAAATAACTCTTTTGCGTGAAAAAGAAATAAATAATACTAAGAACTGAATTAATGTTTAATATTTACAATATCTTTACGAGCCATATTATTTGTTTTGAAGTAAATTGAGCCTAGTTTAATAATACAAACATGCTTACAAATAATTAATTTGTATCAGCTCTACTGCTTTTGTGTTCGTTACATAAATGTCGAACTATTCCATTTCAGTTAAAATGTATTTCACTCGCATGCCTTGTATACGTGTATTCTCATTGTGATCTACAATCGCGATGAACGGGGTATTAATAATGCCGTAACTGTGGCGGTAAATAAATTTACTATTGTAATTGCTTTATCGACGACCCATTTGATGTAATGGATGAGACGTCGGCTACTACATAAAGGGTTCCGGGTTCGATCCCCGGGCAGTACAAACATTTGTGTGCATGAAAATGTCTGCTTGTATTGGTCTAGGTTTTTTCTGTTTATAATATGTATGTATTAACAAAAAAGTGTATACTATATAGTTAATCCGTTTTTAGTACCATCTGTAATACCATGTATAAGCTTCACGCTTAACTTGGGGCTAGATGGCGCTGTGTGAATGTCAGTGGATATTTATTTTATTAAAAGGTGGATTAGTACAGACAGAACTGAGGATGGTGAATCAGTAAGTGATTTTGAGACGATTATGAAGGTTAATCAACTAATGTAAAGCTAGATTGTCGTACGGGCGACCAAAAATTATTGGTGCTACGGAAGACACGCAGAACCTTGGGTCCTGACCGGTAAGATAGAAGATGTTATAACACATACTACGCGTTCTGGTCTTAATTATTATTATATTAATAATTTTATTTATTAATATGTTAAAACTATTCATTGATTACCAATCACAGACAGGTTTTTTTTTCGTTTTAACTTTTTGCGTGTATAGGGAATATAAATAAGATTTACTTGTATGTGCCAGCATGGATGGAGCGACGCGGAGTCATCATAGTATAAAAATAACTTATGGCTATCAACATTTCTACAGGTATATTTAAAAAATCATAATAACTTTCTAAAGAACCTATGATATAATTGGCGTAGATTAGCCAACAGTAAAGGATGTATAGGCTTTAGTCATCCACGCGGGCCCAGTGTGGGTCCGATCCACTTCATGCACAACACTGAATCTTTTCTTACGTGTGAGCAGATTTTCTCAAGATGTTCTCTTCACTGTAAGAGCGTCAGATTATGGTTCATAAAGCTCCGACAATTCTAAATATATTGGTACGTGGCGATATTTGAACTAGCACCCTCCAGGTCGGAAGGCAACAGTAAATCCAAGATAATCCCGCAGTGTGAGGTACAGTTGGATTTTTTATAGTATAAAAAGTACTTCTAAACTCAATTTATTAAATTTTATCTATGTAAGACGAAATAATTTACTAGTTAATACACAATTTGAAACTGACACAAATGGTTTACGGTAACCAATGAATATCCACCCTAATAGTATATATTTAGTCGGAGGCTTTGACGCTCAGCAGAGTGGAATATTCCGGTGTCAAAAGCTTTTTGAAAACTCATTTTTAAATTCACATTGGTTTTTTGTATTTACAAAACACGTGTATTTTTTTATACAGCTACACTATACCAAATATATGTACTTAAAATGGATGACACAGATTTTTTTATTTACAGAAGAACTGTAACTTTGAAACCATACATTATTTTAAACCAAAGTTTTATAAGATTATTCCAAAGAGTTCACTTTTGTAGTTATGGCTGAGTGTTTGCTTAGGTAACTTATTGTATTTATGATGGATTTGATTATTAAATTCATATTTAATTATATCTAATAAAAGTTCGTTTAATTGATATTTTTTCTACCATAAACATTAAATAAACGATGCTTTATATTATACAGTGATAAATATTTATAATAAAATTACACCATAAAAATCCACAAACATTAAGTCAAATTATGCAAAAGACGAGGCACCATTTCCTAAATGTCACCTCTGTCATCATTTTTGCTGAACGCATAAACGAAGTATACAAATTCATGCGATTAGGATGATTTTAACGGGCCGTTTACTTCAACGAGATGATAAGAGCCCTTTTTCGCTACTCAAGCCACAGTCAGCACAATATCTTGCTAATGTTATTATTTCCAGTTCAACTACTTAGAAACACTTAAGACATTGTGGTGAATTATCTTTTTTACAAGGCGTACATGTCCACAAAAGGTCCTGAATCTGCCAAGGCTCAAGTCAAACTCATTTATTTATATTTAATAGACAAAGGGACACAAAACAGCTTAATAAAATTATCGATTGATTGACGGGAAAAACGCACGATAAACAAAAGATTTTCAATTGTTTTAATGCTACAACAACTTCATCTTCTCCCTTTTGAAGTTCAATGCTCGATATACGTCCACCCATTCATCCAATACTCCACGAGGCTTGCCATGGACTCTCGAAGGAGCCTGCGTAAGGTCAAGGCTCGGATTTTTGCTAGTGCAACAGGGCTGATGGAGTAATCAGGCCAACACCGAAAAAGTTGTCGAGTTGTGGAAGACGTTCGTAGAAAGAAGAAGAAGTGTGTTTTATTTTGGTAAAGCTGTTCCATTTGCACTGAAGCATAGCTATTCTCACTCACAAACCACCCATCTACTTTGAATAATATTTCATTTCACTATACGATTCCCTTTGATGTTAAAACTTAACGAACAATTCAATCGTATCGTATAGCTGGTGCTCCTCAAGCAAACATTGAATATGCTGTAAAACCAATAAATAGGTCGGCAGTGCTCGATCCATTCATGGCCTTACACGCTCGCGACTCATTATCGAGCCCGTGTTTCCACGGTGCCACACAGAATAACGAACATGTCTTTGTGCCAGGTACTAGATATGTGATTAATACATAATCGTGTACGTACAGTTCTGCTAAGCCTTTGGTAGTAAATGCTGAGCAAACGGTTAATGATGATTTCGTTGAACTTTTTTACTTATTATTTCCAATGTGGAAAATGAAATGGTTTTGAAGCCTTGTTGGTTATAGGTATTATAAAGCTAGTGAACATTAGTGACAGATTTAAATTGATAACGTATACTTAGAGTACCTCTTCAAATTATACGTAATTATTTAAACACTTCTTCATTTACAAGTTATTTAAAAATTAAAAAGTATTTTTATAATCTTTTTCTTTTAACATCTTCTTAAGATATAAAATTACATTGCGAATTCCGCTTCGCGTTGGAAATGCAACTCTAAAATGAAAGCTTGAAGTCTTGAGTCTTGGTTGTTATTCTTTTGAAAATTAACATTATTACTGCATTTTCTGCATCTTATTTGCATTTTATACCGACATTTTGTAGGTGCATAATAATGAGTATTATAATGAAGATTGTAACAACTGTAAACCGATGAGACTAATGTGATTGACATGAAGGCACTCAATATTAAGCATTATGTTTCTTAACTGTATGTTTGACTGGAAGAAGGTGCTTATACGAATAAGGCCGCTATTCATTCTTTATTTTGTTAAGTTTTTGTACTGTTTATTGATTCTTATTGTGGAATTATATACAATAAATTATATTATACAACAAAAAAAATTATATTATGGAATCAAACGAGCAAGAGAGTCACTTAATGGAAAGTGATCATCTCCGCCATGAGCAACGGGGAGACCAGAAGTGTCACCGGTGCGTTTCTTTCCTTCTTTTCTTAAAGGTTTCTATGTCATATCTATCAGGGAATATCGCTGCTCCGTCGTTCCATATAAGCAATGTTCATGTATAAAAGTTAGCATAAATCTAAGTATAATGGAACGTCAACCATCAAGATTATAAGGATGAAATTTCATCTTTTGGCCGGGTTGTCCAATGATGGAACACAGCAGAAGATTTAGAATACTTTCCATTAAATAATACACAATAACACAAAGACCAGTAACGTTTCTGGGTAGGGCCAAAGAGACAAGACAACCGTTTATTGTTGGATCATTGACCATCCGAGTGGCTCTAAGTACTAATGTGAAGAAGAATAAGAAGGTATTTCGGCGATATATCCCAAAGATACGAGGCATTTTTAAATATTTTATTATATTGAAGCTAAGGCGTTATCAAGCGATAATGAATGAACTCAATCAATTAGGTAATACCTTGACGGCATTCAGAGTGACATAATCTTTAACTGGGATGCGGTATTTTCTAAGAGACTAGTTAGTACTAGTACTTTTTTTGCATTTTATCCTTATTTTAATTGTGTATAGGTTTCCTCTATATTGCGTCGTCATCCATGTTCCGAAATGCGACGTTTAACAACACGTGGTCATTAATTTACGTTGTAGAATAACATACTTGTATCAAAATATTCAGTCTGTTTAACTTTAACTCGAGGTAAAATCTTCGGAGAAATGTCGCAGTCGTAGAACAGAGACGGTTCTGATTTTTATTCATTTTTGTTTTATTGCATAAACCGATTTGAAATGTTGTGTTTTATGGATTGACATCAAGTTTTTTTTTTAAACTTACTTAATACTCAAAATACAGACTAGAATAACGGCGGATTTGATTCGGTGAGCGTAGTACACCGCCCGATTCACGAATCCATCCGTGTACACGGAATGGTATCCGTCCCCGCACCTCTCACTGCGTCGTATGGTTATTCCGTTCCTGTTCTGCGCGAAGGCATGCGATTGTTGCTCGCGGCAAGTTTTGACATCATTATCAAGCTCTTTTTAGGATAATTACGATTCATATGAACCAATATAATCTCTAATAAAGAAACAATATGAATTCGAGATCAAAACAAATGTAATTGTTTGTTAAAAGTGACGAATACAATGCTGAGGCTGAAAGAATATTGGATAATAAAACAGTAATTTAGAAAAACCAGCTGAACAATTAAAACATATTACAAGAAAGTGAACATCATAATATTCTGAAGTTTTTTTTAGACTCTAGATGTTATTTATTTATGACTTAAGATTTAATATATTAATCCGCAGTACAACGACAGTTTGTCAAATCCGATGTTGTTCAATGTAAATACGTATTGTTTTATTTATCTTTAATTTTATATTCATGCTGTTCAAACTAGATCAGTTGTATTTATAAGCATCAAAAATGTTTGTTTGTTTCGTACATTTTTCTTGATGGAATCAACAATCCGTCATTGTTCCTTGGAGTATTTGAGGGCGTCTTGTAATTACCATCTTTTTTCTACGGAAAGATGCGAGTCGGATAGGAATATCCGACGTTATTGATAGGACATCATTTTATACGCCGTTGTTCATTAAATAAAACGATAATATTGATGTTGTTTTCTAAAAAATATATCATTTTGAAATATTATTTCCTTTAAGAATTATTTACACAGCGGATAATCTTGATAAGCTTATTATTTAATACTTATCGCGTTGAAAGGTGCCGGGTTTGAATTGCTAGCCAATACATTTTAAACATATTTATACTTAAATTTGAAAAAGAGGAGTATTTTTTTTAACACAACACTTTTTTATAGGATAGGGGCAAACGAGCAGACAGATCACCTGATGGAAAGTGAATACTGCCGCCCATGGACATTTGCAACACCAAAGGAGCTATTAGATGTGTTGCGGGCCATTAAGCAAGAGTACGCTCTTTTATTGAAGGTTTGCAGGTCGTATTTATCCGGAAACACCGCATGCGGCAACTTACTTCACAATTCTTTGTCAATTGACGACCCATTTGGTGTTGCGGTTGAGAGGTCGGCCGCAACACTAAGGGTTCCGGGTTCGATCCCCGGGCAGTACAAACATTTGTGTGCATGAACATGTCTGTTTGTAATGGTCTGGGTGTTTTCTATGTATAATATGTATGTATTTACAAAAAAAAATGTATACATGTATGTTATCCGTTGTTTAGTACCCATAATACAGGCTTTACGCTTAACTTGGGCTAGATGGCTGTGTGATTGTCAGTAGATATTTATTTTTATTTATTATTATTTATTCTGTGGTGCGGGGCAGAAAGCTTCTGTAAAAACGCACAGTACTTTGCCAACTGTCAAGGTGGTAGAGTTGTCGCGTAGATCGATGGCGGAAAGAAGCGGTGGGGATCAGACCGAACAGTTCCTCAGAGCACTCCCCATGGTACTCGTATATGCGATAGAGAATGCATAACGAAGCTACATCTCTACACAGTGCCAAGGAGTCAAGCCTATCCGAAACATCATTGCAATCGACAACTCGAGTCGCTCTTCGCTGAATGCGGTTTAGAGGGAGAAGCTGGTACTGGGGAGCCCCTGACCAAAGATGAGAATAGTATAACATGAGACGCCGAACCTGCGCCTTACGTTTTCCCGAGAAATGTTAGCGCAGCCAGTGTGCATCACCCGTACTGTCATCCGCATAACAATGAATTCCACTGATTTATAGCATATCATTTATGTGCAAGAGGAACAACGTAGGTGATAGCACGCAGCCTTGCGGGGCACCAGCACTAACAGACATGAGATCAGAGCATTCGTTGTCAATTACGACCTTTATGCTTCTGTAAGCTAAAAAAGCTAGTGACCCATTCGCATAATTTCTCGGGAAGCCCGTTGGACGGAAGCTTTGAAATCGCGTTTTATGCCAAACCCGATCGAAGGCCTTCGCAATGTCCAAACTAAAAGCCACAGCTTCGCCCTTACTCTCGATCGCCTGTGCCCATCGGTGCATCAGGTATACTAAGAGATCACCATCCAACCGACCCTGGTGGAAGCCGTACTGATAGTCGCTTAGCAACTGGTGATCCTCAAGGTATCGGAGAAGTTGACCGTTAATAATGGATTCCATTATTTTCGAGAGCAAGGAGGTAATGGCTATTGGCCTTTAGTTGGACGGATTTGAGCGGTCACCTTTTTTAGGGATCGGGTGCACTAAAGCCGTCTTTCATGAAGTCGGGACTACGCTGGATGAGTATGAAAGCCGCGTTATTGCCGGTGTCAACTCCGGGGCGCACTTTTTGAGAACTTTTTTAGTGGAGCAAATGTATTGTGTTTCAACGTTACCACTTGAAGCAATTTAAATATTGTCAACGGAATAAATAAAATAAGTATGGAATGATACTTTTTTCGGAGATGTCATCCAAGAATCGACAGGTCTGAGTTCAAACCTCTAAGATGAATCCGTTGCAGTAGTTCCCGTTCATGAATTTAATGATCCTTTTATGCCTGTAGGTGAAATGATCCCTGTTTGCGCAAATAAATTACCTCCCTCAGAATACTCACAGGTGTTTAGCAACATTGTAACACCAAAGCCGTTAACTCCCCTGTTTAGTGCTCTATTGTCTCCAATAGCCGCTAATATTGAAAAGTCACAATAACCAAACACTCCAATTCCATCACCAGTAAATATAAATTACCTATTGTTTGTCATTTCAGGTCCCAAGCCTACATTTACTTCAAAACCGCCCACATATTTTTTGTATAGTCCCTAGAATATAGACGGAAAGTATTATTCGTCATGAATTATAATTTCAAACTCCATCCAATAACGACAGTTCATTAATAACGTCACAATAAACTCCAGGAAACAACAACTGATGTGACATTTTACGGAAACTATATATTTAAGGGATTCGTATTGTAGATCGCTTAAAAGAAGTCATTATAAATAACAACTAGTCTAAGTTTCATGAAAATTAAGTTACTAGTTTTAAAAATATGGAGTAGAATTCTATGCAAAATGTTTGAATGGCTCTCCTGTAAAATTGTTGAAATGCGCATCCGTCTTTGTTCGACGACTGCGACGAAATATGCTTGAAGTCGCGAGCAATCCACGTTAAATATAACTTGAATTAGATTAAGAATGTGATGATATTATCTAGTATGAGTACTGTTTTGGTGCCTGTATTATATATAAAATAAGAAATATCCAATTTTTAAACTCAATTGATCCCCGAGTCTGGTGACATTATATTACCAATAATATTATAACAACAATCTTATGTGGTGTTTTGGGGAGGTAGTTTTGTAAGCATTGTTTGTATTAATTAAACTAGGCTCAATTTACTTCAAAACAAATAATATGGCTCGTAAAGATATTGTAAATATTAAACATTAATTCAGTTCTTAGTATTATTTATTTCTTTTTCACGCAAAAGTTATTTGAATCAGTAATTGGTTCAATCAATTGTCATAATTTATAACAATGTAGTCTTCACTGAGAAAACGTGTTTTTCCGTTTTATTATTTCACCATCAACAATGTCATGTTTCCATTTGTACCAGCGACATCTCTTTTTAAATAAATATTTATAGTCAAAATGGCGGGTGATAATCAATGAGAAATTTAACCATCCCGATTGCCAAACAAGTTTAGCTACGATAAAATCTCGTTCTAAAAAATCTGTACTACTTCAAAACGTATTTATTTTGAAATTAATACATACCCGCCATATCGACAAAAAGATAGCAGGTGTTCTACAATTTTGTAATTAATTTTTCTCTTATAAAAATGTATACAAATAATAAAATGTATTTATTACACCTAAAATATTCCGAAAAATGTACTTTAAGTATATTAGTTGCATATATTTCAAAAGCGATTTGTAAGCCAATTTTGCAGTAAATGCCAACTAAGTCAAGTCCATTTATTTTTGTACTTGATTTCACCCAAAATAGGTCTAAGCGTTTATTTATAAGAACGTAACCGACATAATATTTACGGTTAGACAGTAACGTTTGCATTGATTATATTAAATATTACATTAAAATATAAAGAAAATTGTTATATGTTCTGTATTATGTAATATTATAATATTTCCGTCTCATTTTTTTATACCATTCTGACTTTTTCAAAAAAAAACACCAAATATCACAAAGTGATCTTGATTGCTAGCAGCTTTAGGAAAACAAAAGTGAATCGGCGTTACTTAAAAAGAAACAAAATGCCCGCAGCTCGGCTCGCTAAGCGAAACAATGCACAGCACAAAGAAACGTTCAAGCATTTATCTTTGAAGGCTTGTCACTCTTGAAATGTGTTTACAGTAACTAACAGGGTCTAGTTAAGAGTTTGTAGTTGTATAATCGATTTTAATTAGTCATAGATAATTATATCAATTCGATTAGTTATCATATAATGAACGTTCATATTATGAACCGTTGGTATAAAGAGTTATTTCTAATGTAACTATTGCTTAAATATTTCTCATCAAAGCTACGACTGAATTAAAGATCAAGTCGAAAATAACTTGGCTGATAAAACAATATCTTACCGAATAATTTTAAAGCAGTCTATTAGTTTTAAACATGTCCGTGTCATTTAAAAAGGCAACATGCCTATACAAAATTATTTCAATAAAAATCAAAATTCATGAAATTAAAAACACGTTGCACTAAGTAAGTTATACGTGTATATACACTTTCCCTCATTAGTTCACCCAGGATAAAATCTTAAAATCCAATATCACATTAGTCCAAACCAAGCTTCGTATCAAGTGTATAATCC
>PQWD01004134.1:0-44206 GCA_019425675.1 Leucinodes orbonalis
TACCTAAAACGTGAAAGTGCTAGTATCTACATTATTTGAATCGTGTGAGCCACTACATAATAAAAATAACGTTGTTTTGTAGTACATTTATAACCGTTTGGTTAGACAATTTCACAAAGGTCAGTTCCTATGATACCCACAAGCTACTTAGACGGACTTATATTTACTCGTCATTGAACCTAAATAAAACCTAAATACAACGTACTAGGTTAGCCATAAGGTTAGCGTTAAGGGATTCGGAGCATAACCCTCTCGCAGGCACTGTGGCCGTTGTTCGGCAGGACGCACCATTATTACCTACTCATTAAATATTATACTATGAAAAAAAATCTGTTTCAGCAATAAATATGTCTATAGATACCGAGCTCTATTGTACAATTTTATATGGAAAGCTTTGAGCGTATACATGAGCCATTGTACATGCGTATTACGCTTGCGCGAAAATTCTCAGCTCGGACCACACCCGTCTAAAGTGAGATATATATGTTTATGGTTCGTAATTTTACATTTTAAGAGTTTTTCTTTCATTTCTTATATCCTACAAGACTTCAGTTTCATGCAAAACTTACATAACATCTAATCTTCTAAGAAAAACTTGCCTCTGTTACGATAAATCTTAATTAGGCAGAAATCGGACTTAGAAAGAGACGAGAGAAATAAAACAAAGGGCCACAAGACCTTTTAATTGTTACGGACGGCATCTGGATGACTGGGTCCAGAAACGGTGATGGTGATGGATAAATGATGACCTCCATATTATTAAGCTGCCTTGTGCCTTTATACGAAATCCTTTGTCGGTTTAATGCCGTAGAAGTGGTGGTGAATATCCAGTAAATTACAAGGCTTACTAAATAATACGTACCTCGGTGGGTTCCTGTGATAGTTCCTCTGGCGTGTGTCCTTGCAAGACATCGAGAAGAGCATTGAGCGCGTTTTCGCAAAACTCCGCATCCGTGAACCGAGCTTGCGATACTAGGGCGAAGACAGTACGTAGGCCTATGCCTGTTACCTATAACAATTTGTGCAATGAAACAAATTGTACGAAACGGCGCTAATAATATTATACTATTCTATAGCTAATCTGAGCCCCAAGGTATAAAAAGAGAGAGAGTTCATATTGCATCTTTAGTTTTGAGAGTGTTCGTATTCTAAAATATAACTATGTATAATCTAGTTGAGATACCGTACCGGAACTGATCAATGTATAATCAGCATAATCTCAAAGAGTACAATGATAATTTCAAAGCAACCTGAAATTTCTGAACTATTTAACCAAATAAGTCATAAAATGTAAAATATTTTGCAATAAAACCGATCTATTAAATCTGCGCCACGCCTTCCGACGCTATTCTACCTATAGCATCTATCACCTATACATTGACAGTCGACACACCTGTATTGATCCTATTCAAATGGAAAGTAGGTAATTCTTATACAATCAATCGCGTTATAGGTATACACTAAAATAGTTCTAGATTACGATAATACGCGTATGTAATATTTTGCCTATGTATCTTATTATTATTTAATTACTTAAAGAAAAAAACAAAAGCTGTTTCATCCCCCTCGGATTACGGCTGAATCAAACTTTTTTATTGTGAAGCTAGAAAAATACACTTTTATGTATCTCCGAGTTGCTGCAAACACCTATGAAACCTGAATTAAATATATGCACTTACCTAATTTTAGCCACATTTTTAGCGGTAGCTCTTCAAAACTCGATTAATAATTTATGAGGATCTTAATTCTTGATGTCTTTCGTTAAAATCTTTACTTTTAAAAAGGAGATGTGTTTAATGTACTGTGGCCCGATCGCGTCTGATATAGGACGAGGCGCCCCGCGCGTGCTGACCGGGCGAGCGCATTCAGGACGCAATCGATGCAGCTGACGATGAGCGAACGGTCATAAATTGTGCCGTTGCACTGATTTAGCGCATGCTAGCTGTCATTTCACAATATCCAGACAGCATTATTGATCGACGAATGCAGCACTCGGACCCTCTCGGGACCCGAATACTCCACCAATGCCGTGGCCGGTGCGGTGCATCTCATGATATAAGTAGGTAAATGAACTCGACTAGGACGGGCAAAATGTATTGCCTACCTGTATTATATATTGAATATATCGATATGATATGAAAAACCACGAAGTGTTTATGTTTGCATTATTAATTTCTAGTTATAAATGTTTTCATTCAAAACTTATATGAGTTTAATTGTACTCCAAATCTAGAAATATTTCAATTTACGTTCGTCGCTTGGATATCGCACAAGATTATTTGCCTGGGTATTGAAAGCAATGAAAAACATGAAACATGTTTAAGATGCTACCACTTATGTTGTGATGAAGGGATCAGACAGCATGATAGATACCAGATGAAAAATAATCTTCATCCGTTAAATAGTCAAAATGTAAACATTGCGTTGCTCATTTTGAAACGAAACAAGAAAGTTCTCACAAGGTAGTATACGCGGTATTGAGTCGTCTAGGTAGGTACCACTACAGTTCCAGATATCGTCCCGTAAAATAGGAGTATTTTACACTTTGGTGTTTTGGGATGAGAGCACTGAAGCTGGTAAAATTACCAGGTATGTGAGACATCTAACGTTCTATATTCTTGAGAAGTTGGCTACTACACCAAGGGTTTCGGGTTTGTTTGTATTGGTCTGGGTGTTTCTATATTTATCCGTTCTTTAGTAGCCATATCACAGGCTTATGCTTAAGTTGGGGCTAGCTGACGCTGAGTGAATGTCACTGGGTATTTATTTATTAATAATTTTCTTCAACACTACATCTGTCATGGTGGGCGTATCACTTATCACCAGGTTAGCAAACTGACCTCCCCCTGTCTCGTTCACTTTATATCATAAAAAAGTTTCAACGTCATATCGACGCGCGTAAAGAAATGTTGTAACTCACTTGCGAGAATGCCATATAATGGAACTTTCGCTAAGAGCACTATATGCAAACTCGATCAAAGACCTTTGCAATAGACTAGACTAGAAGATCATCAGCAGATCGACCATTACGGAAGCCATTTTTACAATCGCTAATCTGTAAATCTTCATGGTACTGCGATAGCAGAGATTTCACAATACTCTTCATAAACTTGGAAGACAGTGAGGTTGGCTGGATCAGTGTGGTCACCTTTTTGTTTACTTTAATCCGTCCAGCAATATGGCCTACTCAGCAGGAATAAGAAAGACGTAAACGCGTCAAAACAAGGGCTATTTTAGGAGAATTATCGTTCCTATTATGAAAAAAGTTCGACCAATTAGAGTTGTGGGTAAAAGTAAAAGAGCTCAAGGCACTGTACGTTGAATAAAAACTTCAATAATAGAGCTATGGGAAATGTGAGGAGAGGCCGTTCCTCAATCGTATAGGGTATTTCTATGTAAATACATTTTATTTATTACAGTAATTATCATCGTCATCAGCCAATAATGTTCCACTGCAGGGACTGGCCTTCCCACACAACATGGCTATGGGGAGCAAACTCCCCAAAGTTCCAAAGATCCAAACAATTATTAGTTTGAAGGCGGAAATAAGTTCACCGGAGCAACTAATCATAAAACTAAGAAACATCTTAACTAGGTAAATAATAAGAAAAAAACCGTCTCAGGTCACTTTGACATAAATTTTGACATAAGTATGTAAAGAATTATCTTATAATTACACATCACTATAACTGCCTTCGTGGTCTCGTGATCTTAAGATCACTGCATAATCCGGGGTTCGTGGTTAGGGACGACGAGCTGAAAATTACTCAATGCGACTCTTTCATGTTTGTCAAGAACATTGGATTGAACGGAAGGCACGTTAGGCCGTCGATCCCAGCTAGTCTTAGGATGGTAGTTGTTAACACGCACGAATCCGCACTGGATCTGCGTCACAGTACGTTATAGGCTGTCAATGTTTATATTCATTATTCCCTTTCCCTAATCCCATTACTTTGCGTCGGCGCAATAAATCTTGTTCTTTCAGTCTCTATCTGTATAGATGTATAATCCACACAAACGTCCTTTACACCCATATCGTTCTTGACACATTTCATCGAATCTTATCTTCTTAACTCACTTCCGCTCCGGTTGAAATGAAACCCGTGATCCATTTCCCACAGAGGCCAGGCGCTACCCCTGCGCGTCAGAGCCTTCTGATCAGATCTTATAAAGCAATTTTACGACAATATTATCATGACTGTTTTTTTACAATTATAGGCTCGCGTTTGACGCCGCCTTGCCTGATGTTAAGCAGAGACGATGCGCCTAGGATGAATTGGATGACGAGGATTTATAAAAACATTAGATATAAGTATACAGTTATCATATCCACACATTACTAAAAAGATTTACATAGATACTTGCTTGCTGTACACGACCTATGCCTGTAAAATCTGCGTGATTGTAAAAATATTGTACAAATTAACAACTTGACAAACATTCGCAGACGTCATAAACGTTTAACAAATCGTTTAGATGGTTTCACCAACGAAAGTTTTAGTGCAGGCAGCGATATTCTTCTTACAACATACTTTGAAAGTTTCTCGATTAACAGCTACAGGAAAATTTTCAAATCTTAAATGTTAAGACGATAATTAAATACACATTATTAAATTCATATCACGTTTCGACGTTTTGGTTCATATACGATGTTGTAAATATTGAATAATGTAAGCAATATCTTGTATTATTGGTATCTCCTTATTACACTATGTTACATAAAACAAATGTAACTTCCATACATTTCAAACACATAAATAAAAAAATACAACTTAACATAATTAGACTAAATGTAGTACATACTCTCTCAGCTTTTATTTATACAGGGTAGATCAGCAGACAACATGTTTTATCAATAAATCATATTAACCCTACAACCGCAGATTGATATGTCCAACAGATAATTGATTTCTATTGCGTCAGGTTTTTTTTTTCTTATTTATCGAGCTTGTTCAATGGATGAACATGTCGCTCTATAACAAAAACACATACTTGTATTTTAACATTACAAATAAATAACTTATATAAATTATCTATTAACAAAGCATACCTTAACAATTTTATATAAGTTACAAGCATCTATTGATGTAGAATTAGCCAAAACTGTGTTGCACGAACCGACATATTGTAGATTATTTTTGAAATAAAAGTACCTAAAATGCTGGTTCCTCACACATTCCACTACTACATGAAACACATCTTCTGGTATACCACACTGTAGACAGTTAGGATACCTTTTTTCATTAAAAATGCGAACTTATTTAGAGGAATGTGTCCGGAACGAAGTCTAAGTCCCATAATAACATAATTTCTATTAAGAGAGCAATCTATCCATGGAGACACTAGTCAGGTCAGGTATGCCGGCAAACAAAGGGTTCAAAATGGTAAAATATTATATGTTTAAAAGTTTTGCTTTAGAGAATAAGAAACTTGCTACCTTGGGAAGTTTAGAAAGCAGGCCTAATGCCGACTCGTCTTCCTCGCTGTCGTCGGACTGTTCGCACGTGGCACCGGGCAGGAGAGTCCATCGCAACAGGATCGACCTGCGAACGCGAGCGTACACAGCAAACTGTGATGGGTTACACAAGATGGGCGGCGCATAACATATCACCATAGGACTCGATGATTTTAAACGCCGAAGCTTCTCTTTTTTCGACAGCTTCCGTTGAGTTTTTTTATCCAGTTTCCTGTAACAAAATAGTTACTTTATTTTTTTTAAACACACGTATGTAATAATAACACAAGACAAATGTGAAATTAAAATGATCTGTTTTCTGAATCCGGATCTGGGTTGCCAGGTATACTCAGCATTCTATACCGCATATAGGTACCATGGAGAATATGTTTAGATTTGTTCCTCCTGCTTTTCAATCTCATACTTCGAGACCAAAATCCAATTTTGTTCTATATTATAGACATTTTAAAGTATTCAACAGTGCAATTTCGTCGACATTTTATACATTAAACTTTAAAATCAGTTACCATCAGAAATGATTTCAAATTCATATGACCCGGCGCCCTCAAAAAGAAGTTCGTTTTTATTTAAATGACTGCAAATGCTAACAGGTGGCGGTAACACGTATCATCAGGTGAGGCATTTGCTTTTTATTCATATTTTTATTACAAAAAAGTTGAGGGTGGTTGATTGTCGACGGGTCAGTTATGTCCGCATTTTTTTAACAGGATCTAAACTAGCATGCGGTTCACCTGATGGCAAGTGCCACTGCCGCCCATGAACATATGCAAGACAAGAGGTCCTAGAAATACGTTTTCAGCCATTTAAGATTCTACGCTCTTAAAAAACGCCGGGTCGTAACGCTCTGGAAGCTTTTCCTGAGAAAGTTCATCTTACAGTTATTTTGTACGTGGCAAAAAAATGTAGACAGAATCGAACTGTGGAAGACTTCCAATCGTCCAGTTGGTGAGGAGTCCATCACAAAAAATCTCCAAATTTATATTTGGAGTTTCTTTGTGATGGACGGTGGTGGAGCTCAGCCTCAGGAACAAGCCCAAACCACTCGTCTGATCAATCTCCGTGACACAGGCGGTAAAGAATGCACAGTAAGGTCACATCTCTACACAAACTCAAAGGGTTCAGCTCATGAGAAAGATACGTGTCGTCGACAATTAGGGACGCTCTTTTTAGAATGCGGTCAAAAGGAAGAACTTAGTACTGGAGCGCACCAAGCCAGAGTTGGGGCCAGTATTCCATGTGGGGCTTTACTTGCGCCTTATAAAGTTACAAACAATAACTATCTAAGAACCTATGAACTACTTCAGCTGCAGCCCAGAGCCCCGAAGTTACATGGGGCGATTCTGTATCTCACTCATTCAAAGGTTGCCTGGAAGAGATTGCTACCACAGCAATAAAGTTGCCTTTTTGTTAAATTAATGCTCGCGAATAGATATTTTAGTTTTTTGCAGTAAAATATTATTATAGAAACAGTATTTGAACACACCAAGCATAATGTGTTTTGAAAAAGCTAATTTCTTTCCTAAACCATACTAGTTAAATCATTCCTCATAATAAAAAGTTAAATATTTTTCATGTTATTATTTCAAAATCTTTTATGTGTGAGTAATTAAACAGAATAAATAAAAAACCTAAGCCTAGAAATCTAAAATTTATTCAAAAAGATATTTTCTTGATAGGGAGTTATAGTTATAGTTCTTTTTCTGGCGCAAAATGGGGGAGACCTATGTCCAGCAGTGGACTGCGATAGGTTGAAGAGAGAGGGAGTAAGTGCCCTATTCATAAAATATCTGATTGAGGTCGCCATTATGTAGAAAGGTGCCCAAGAGGCTGGTCACGTTGCCGTGTTCAATTGCTAGGCTAATTCTCTGTCCGCGATAAAGACCAGCTTTTGTATCATGAGAGGACTCTGTCAAACGCTTGGTCAATTCACAATACACATATTGGCATTTGGTCCACATGAGCCTTATGTTTCGACCCCAAACGGTTCAAAATGTAAGTATCTCAAAAACTTTCATATTTGCGCCGTTTAAATGCGCCTTTAAAGTTTAAATGAACCGGGCCTCTGCAGAAATGGGAAAACCTATGTCCAGCAGTAGACTGTGATGCAGAAGCAACAGCGAAATCCGCTTTCACGAAGTTTAGATGAAATGGGATGACGCAAGAGTGTCGACGCAAGTAGCGATCCAGTTCAAAGGCCGTTCCTCCTTCCAAGGTGCGAGTGTCATCCCGTCTGGTCGCTTCGTACGAGCCCATTCGGTTCCAGAATTGCTGGGATGCGAACAAGGGCCCGATGTATGACATCATTCAAGCTCGCATGGCGAGCAATTCTCCCAGCGCTTCTAGGGCAAAATAAGCCATGGAGATGAAGTTGATTTACCACCTTTCAGTACAGCGATGGGGAATAGTTTTAAATAATTCCTAATAATTAAATTTAATTCAAAATCCTTCTGCCATCTTTATTTACAGTGTTAATTTCATACAAACTAGCATACCCTGTTATAATATAACCCTTTGAGGGTTTAGTATCTTAAGTTAAATTTTAATACACCTTCTAAAGAGCTTACATTGAAGTTGAAGTCTCTTACTTAATAAAGAAACGATTTACACACTGTCAGAACACAACATCACGTAAATACAAATCTTAGACCAACATCCTACTAATATTAAAAACGAAGTTTTGTAGATAAGTATGAATGGACGGATATTTGTTAATCTTTCAAGAAAAAGCTACCGAAAGGATTAAAATGAAAATGTATAATAATATAGCTTATAAAACATCAGAATAACACATAGGCTTCAATTTATTTAGATGTTGTTAATCAAAAAGTCGTTTGAAGGACGGTGAGCACTCACTCGCCCACATGCGCCATATTGTAACTTTGAAGGGCGCGCCTTCCTATGGGTTAAGCTAAAAATAAACTGATCGATATGTTTATTTCAAAACGTCGTCCCGCAATGGGCCCGCGTGGACGACAAAGGCCTAATCACCTTTTACTGGTAGGCTCATGTCCATGTCAGTGGGGATGCTTAATAAGCTGATGATGATGATATTTTAAAATATTTTTATGACTGTTTGAATTGGTCTTTATAACAGCTCTTTAAAATAAAATAAAAACCTCTGAGTGTAATAATGGAAATTCATAAATTCCTTAGGAGATTAGAACCTCATGACATGATCCCAGTATCAAACCCTTGGTACCTAACCTTTCTTGTCTAATTTTTTAGATAAAAGTAACATTCCATGACCATGTAATCCCTGAACCGGGATAGATACTTCTTGAAGTTGAGGGTTATTATGTCCACTAAGCCAAAACTACCCAGCAGAGTTATTATATCTTCAAGATTCAATGCATGAATGCTAGTGACGTAGCAAGGTCTAACCCAGGCCTGGGCGAAATGCCATCGCGAGGCCCTTTAATAGTATTTTTACCTAAGAACTATACCATTAGCCAAATTTTTTGTATTCATAGTTATTCACGTGTAATTATGCAAACCTGTGAATTCCACATATCAAAAAGAGAAGGATTTTAAAAAACCATGAATGAATAAAAATAAGAGGCAGGGAAAGAGTGGATACAAGGAATGAAAAAGAGATCAAGACCACCTCAAGGGTTTTCAACTATAGATCACATCCATATAATTAAACAGGTATGGGAAAAATACAATGAATACAACTATACTATATGGACTTCAACGAAGGCCTTCAAAAGCATAAAACACAAGTTTTTATGGGAAACACTTAAACAACACGGCATATTGGACTGGCCACATGACATGTGATAAAAATGGAAAATGGAGCAAGGCCATATTAGAATAGTATCCAGAAACAGAAAAATAAATACACGAAGACAAAACATGAAATGGACGATGACCTTAAACAGACTGTGAGTGCAAGATGGAGAAGGGTCACACATGACAGAGAACAATGGAAGTTTTTGGAGGAGGCCTATGTCAGAAAACCAGAAACTTCTTGGAGCATGGGACCAAGGTGCATGCCACTTTTTTATGCAAGAAAAACATAACATACAGGCTGTGTTGTCTGCGTCCATTCTAGAAACAGTCATCCAAAGTGAGTTTGAGCAAGGCCCATTTGACCCGCTTCAACCATGCCTCACTATGCCACTGATAGAAGCTACCAGAATTTAATTTGGTTTGGTAGCTATGATTGATTAAAACAATTATATGGTACTTTGAGATTAAGTATTTGACAAAAGTAGTACTTAAATATATACCTTCATATTTGAATCAAAGACATTATTATTGACAATACAATAAAATATGGCAATTAAAATACCTTAAGAAACTCCAACATAATGCCCGGAAGTATTTCTGTAGTTTTCTGGGTCCATACATTCCAACTCCGGTGGCTGCATCATGAGCGCCATAGCTGGTTTTTAATTCTGAAAAATCACCATCCAATAGCAGTCATAATTATTATTCCTACCCAATTTTTAAATATATTATTTAAATTCGCAACAGCAGGCAAGGAGGAACCGCAATTTCGCAAGAGCAAAATGTGACGCAGTTTTAAAACTAAGATCTTTATAACAAAATCTCTGAACAGAGAGCTGGAAATCAATAAAGGTCATTGGTCTATGCACTTTCCTCCTGATATAAAAATCAATTTATATTTTACGCGCAAAGCTGTTGAGCACATGAAGAAATGCTATTATTTTATAAAGAAACGTCGCAATGCTATTATTTGAGCAAATACACTCATTAGTAAAGTTTTTGTCTACAGCTTTAGCATTATATCTATATAAATTTAAGATATTTTGTACTAATAGCACGTTTTGAAATTATAAAAGTACCTGTATGACTAGCAGCCACATTTTTCTTTTAAGTATTTCATTTATCTTGATGTAAATTGAAAGATTTGAAAAATTCGAGCTTTCCAGCAAAGTTTGCGGTAACGTCAGAAAATCAATAAATATTCCGAAGTTAGCTAGAAACCGAATTTTGCCGAAATAAAACCAAATAACCGTTTAATTCTGATCACTTATTTGAACACCAGTCGCAATAGGGTTAGTTATTTACCAGGGTTGCCAACCCCAAATAGAAATTTCTCGTACATATGCAGCTAAAAATCTCTTATCTCTTGCCAAATCTCTTTGTCATATTTCAAAAACGCTCGTTCCCCTTTTAAAAACGTGCTTATATTAAAATTGGGGCTTTTGAACTGTGCGGCTAAGGAAATTGGAGACAAAAAAATAATTGCAAGCTTCTTACCAAAAAAAAAATACATTCCTTAGTGTAAAAATGTCTTTTTATTATTACAAGTAAAGTGAAATAGTAAAATACGAATCATTTGTCATTTGGATTTTTTCCCGTGGATGACATTTTTACCATAGGTAGAGACGATTATTGCGGAGAACAAAATGTTCATTGTTTCCTGGTTGACGACATAACTACTACAGTCTACAGACAATCATCGCCTAAATTAAACTTATGGAGATTTGATTTTAAAAGTTGAAGTTTTGGTGTGTATGTCACTAGTTTTTATGTTTTGCATGGACTTATTGTAAAATCTCGTACATAATTGAACTAGGTTGATAGATAGTAGTTACAAAAGCGTTTGCCCGTCAGACGTTTCAACCTATCATATTAGTTGTGGGTAGTCACGTCTGGCTCTGGCAACAGCTATAGTTAAGCCTTACTCGTCCTATAATGTAAATAAATAGAAAAATGGGGAAATAGTAAATATAATAAATAATTTAGTAACATAATTGAACTGTCGAAGTTGTTAGAGATTGTCATGGAACAAAACTTATTTTTTTAAAGATGTAAAGAGATGGCGTTAATAGTAATTTGCATCGCGCTTAAATTGCGCGTTCTGGATTGACCTAGGGTAAATATCCAATAATATTTGCCTCCGTTCGAGTCTGGAGTTTTATTTCAGGTCACGAGCTTAGGGATCTTGTACCGTTTTGTACAGCTATCGTAGCGACACGTTTAGTAGTTCTATATGCTCTATGCTTCGTGGTCTTCAGGAGAACTGGACGCTTGCCACTCTTTGAAGAGGGCTTTTTTCGGCTTGATTCTATCACCAAGTCTCTTTGTCACACTTGTGTCCACTTTAGACAATCATGGACAGAGGTTACCCGTTTGTCTTTAGGCTTTGCAAGAGAGGTATTTGGTAGAGAGACTCTCACCAGGTATGACCTTGCAGTTGGCCACATGGCTATTGTTGTGTCTCTGGTAAGTAGTAAATCAATTCGGGTCGTGTACCTTCCGCTCCTGTAGGTGATGAGATGCTCGGATTTGTATTCAAAAAGTGTTTACTACTGCTAAGGTCATTCCAAAACGATAACTAATAGGCTACAACCACCCGTCGCCACAAGCGTATTTCGGCCAGCTTCCTTTCGCGTTCGGTTACCGTGCACGTGCGCCAAGGGCGCGCAGTAGCCTTTGCTCACTTGACACAGTAGTCGGAAGAGGCTCCTGCGTCACGTTTTGCGGTAGCACCCTTTTCGTAGCAAATTCCCTTCTTGTTATAACCATAGATGTGGCATGTTGTGGCCTTCACGGGGCCGACTGTGCCGTCTACTACCTAGGTACAACGCTAAGTAGATGTAAGTTTTTTATGTAAGTGGCCAAGTGTCTAAATCTATACTAATATTATAAAGCTGAAAAGTTTGTTAGTTTGTCTGTTTGAACGCGCTAATCTCAAGAACTACTGGTTCGATTTGAAATTTTTTTTCAGTGTTATACCTTATTTATCGAGAAAGGCTTTAGGTTATCATGCTACAAGCAATAGAAGCGGAGCAGCAATAAAGAATGATTCAAAATTGGGGGGATATTTCATACTTGGAGCTTCCGCTGCGTAAACGGTTAAAGTTTCGCAAAAGTCATGTATGAGAGTATTATTTCCCTTTTAGAGGTCTACAAAAAGTCCGGGACAGCATATGTCTACCTTTTAAGGTTAGCTCCCTATAACACACTTGTTGTTTTTACACGATCAGTTCAGTGTCGAAATGAACAACTTTAATATATAAGTCAATCAACTGATATGCAATACTTAACGTTGGAAACTTTTTGGCCAACTGTGTTGTTTACTTGTTTTTAGTCATATGTTAAATTAAGGCTGTATGTTTTTTAATTAAATAAATAAAAATAAAATTAAATAAACATATTTTTACCTTAATTTTTTTTTTCAAAAATATTGCATCATTTGCGAAGGTGTTTTCATAAATATGATATTAATCCTTATCCAAATAAACACTTTTTTATCACAAGTATTTAATTTTAAACAAAATTTCCCTTTAAATCATACAACTCAAATGAGTATCTTATGACATATCGCAGTTTTAACTCACCTATATAAACGAAGTAGTGGGTTAAAGACAGCGTTAGGCCAAAGTAACTATTCCACGCAGAGGAAGTCGCACGCAAAAGCTAGTGAAAATAAAGATATTACTAACCCTCAAACGCCAATAACTGGAGAGCACAATTTTTGGTTCGGCTGATTAGTGACTTAAATTGTGCACTAGTATACACCTCTTAGTGATGTTTTACATGCGATGCCCCTAAAATATCGTTATGGTGACAAATAGCCTTAAGATGCCTTATCCAAAGTTATTTTCTCAGCTTTGTATAAAAAAATGTGCTCGTCATTTAACGGCATTTTAGCTAGTGGACTGCCATCTGAACCCCAAATACCGCAGGGATAGCCAGCAGGGTAGGTAAGATTAGCTTGGGCCCCGTACATGTTGGTGGAACCCTCATGTCCCTCAAAAACATGCCAAGGGAGTAATATTTACAAGGATAATAGGTAGGTGACGTTCTCTATTTAAGAACCCATCAATCCGTCTTAATTATTCTTCCTGCCATACACTGAGACTTTTTGCTACGAATAACTCCTACTGGATCAATATAGCATTCAGTGGTCTATGAGTTGTTTAATTCTTTTTAGTTTTTAAACAAATCCTATTCAGGCTTGGGAATGTTACTTGTATCGTATTATCACGAAGATAATGGGTTGTTGTTATCATTTTGATTAAAGAAGGGAAGAAGAAAAAATTAGTTTCCTCTAGAATCAATAAGAAATATGCACATAATACAGGTATATTAGTAGTATCAATTTTATTTTCCAAATCCATACAATGTGTAAATTTACGATGTTTTCATTTTGTCGGAATCCAATTTACCGGTGTTTTGGCTTTTGACGCCGAACAACACTAGCGCGCCATTGTGGTGGTTGGTTGGTTTTCCTCAGTGTCATTTTAGTCCAGTTTGTGTTTTTTTAAGTTTTAAGGCAGTAATGAATATATTTTTTACTAGTATTTTAGTGGAATTAATAACAGTGACAATAATGCGTGCCGAACCTTTTATACCTGACTAATTGGCAACTTTGAGTCATCACGGTTAGTTCAAATTGATGGCTGAGGTTATTTGTTGTGACATAGGTAGATATCAGCTTTAATTTGTCATCAACGCTTACGCTTACTACTCACTGTGAATTTGAAAGATAAAAAGTAACTTATGTAGCATTCTACTCAAGATCTTTTTATTATTTTTGCACGTGTTAAACCTTTACTATCATAGCATCAATCACCCCTTGCTAACTCTTGGCGTTGGTCGCGATTTACAAAGAAAAGTCTTTTGCATCATAATTTGTCTTATAAGATGTATTGTGGTTAAATTATGTGGAACGCATGTTGGCAAGACAATTACATTACTGCCAAGATAGGTACTATAGTCTTTTTTATTTATTTTGTTAGCTTAATATTTATATATTATAACACTATTCTAATAACAATTAAATGTTTAATCCTTATTAAGCATAAAGTATCCCTTAAGTTTAGTAAAATTATTTATTATTTATATGTAACTTTTTAAATTAAAGTTAGTACTATGTTTGTGTAGTATTATAATGACAGTAAACTTATTTATGTTTATTTACTACAGTTACTGTTTATTGATGTATACTACATCTATTAAATTTCTACTTGGCATGACACTTAATTAAAAAAAACTTTTATGATCTTCTCATGTGTGTTCTCACATCACCTCAGTGGTTTTCACAATTTACAGATAAAAACATTATTCCTGATTACCAATCAGTCAATCAATCCAATCCCATCCAAATGTGATGTTGGTGGCTTCTATATACAATGATAATTAAAGTTTAATTCATTAATGTTCTCTCTTCTATAACACATTAATCTTGTAGAGCTTTTGGTAATAGAACTTCATCCTTGTAACATAAATTTGTAAATATAATAAAATGAATATTTTAAAAATGTTTACAAATTATTTTGATTCCTTTGGCTGAGTCAACTGCAATGACATAAAGTTCTCATCAACTATCTTGTAGATGCCAAAATACATGCACAATAAATTAAGGAATAAAGCATGCTATATTCATCAAATCAAATTTCATTTCTGAACTCACAACTTGAAATATTATGTAAAAATATTTTTTTTATATGTAGAAATGTCTATTAACTTTTGTTATTATTATTTCATGAGAATATTTCTGCATGTCATGGAAATTTAAAATGCATTGCTCATCTTTCTATTTTTGCACCCAACCTATGGAAAAGCCATTATCTGCTTGAACATAGCACATGCATATACAATAGATTCATCTATATAATAAAGCATAGCATTCATATATATATCAAGCAGTTGTCTTTTCTTCTAATGTTATATCATTGTATCATTAGAAGAAAAGACAGCTGCTTTATCGTCACTCCAAAAAAATAATGAGGCATTGGCTACTACCGTGAAGGATTTAACAGAGAGGCTGAACTGGATGGAGCAAAGCGTGAGAGAAGCCAATGTTGAAATTAATGGAGTCCCAGAGCATAATGCTGAAAACCTGACTAGTATGATCTCACAGCTCGGTAAAGACGTTGAAGTGGCTAAACAAATGAAAGTTCTCGATGACAATAAGCGATATTAATTGTTTCATATAATAGAGCAGTCTTTATTTCCATAGTTTTATTTTTGTATTGGAATATTAAATACTTCTTTGTTATCTTGTTGTTGCTCTTTGTTACTAGAGAATGTTGTGTTTGCCTGTAATTGGTGCATGTACTAGAACATTAATTAAAATATTTATTTATAGGTTGGCATACCTATAAATAAAAATAAATTGTGTGTTGTGAGTATTCCATGCTACGCATGACAGCATAGTGTCAGCATAGTTCTGAGCAAAATAGAAATATCTAAATGATGCTAGAAAGCATTGTTTTGTCAATCCTTTCAAGAACTGTTAAGTTAAAATATTATTAATAGTAGTTGTCACATGATGAGGCTGAAACTGGTAGAAAATTTCTAGCCGATTAAGGGGCCGTTCACAAAAAATCACGAAAATGTTAGATTTCAACGCTCAAATTCGGTACCAAACACAACACGCATTAAATGACGAATACTTAGAATGAATAGACTATTTCGTTGTCTCCAATGTTACAAGAACAGAATTTAGATATTTTGCTCAGTTATTTATTAATCATCATTTTCTGAACCTATGTTTCGGTAAAATTGCGTGCAGACCTGTTTTCGGACCTCAAATTTGTCAATTCGGCTAATTTTCAAGCATGTCAATATTTTTCTTTATTTATAGAATACCCTAGACTTCAGGACTATAAGAGCAGATTTTTTGATTTTTGCCTTATACATATCTAAAGAAAAAAAAAAAATCTTTATTCAATTTTCATGTCAATGTTCAAAGTCCATGCATTATACTATAATAATATTTTTTTATTCAGATAACTACAAAACACAATTGCGTTAGTAATAATATTCCTTATAAAATATGTTAGTAACACATAGTAGTTTAAAAACTAATAAACAATCGGTTGTTTTTGTAATTTCAGGGCTGGTTCAATAGGAAAAGTTATATTGATCATTAGGGCCTCTCTAGTTTTTTACTTCAATGGCGTGATTACGAAAGCAACACTATATACGACGATTGCAGTATTTGACACTTTTGAGTATTTCTCAATTTATATTTTTAAATTTAAATTAATATTATTTCTTTCATCATTATATTTGTTAGAGTAAACAGAAAATTATGAAAATAATTTAGGTAACTTTTTTATATAAGAATGAAAAATATTTATATATAAGAACACAAAGTCACAAAGACTGCTTCTCGAATATGCCTACCTTATCCGATTTTCACGGAATCGGCCAACACCTGGCCGCAGTCTATTTATAGTTTCCGCCTATGGAAAGATCATCGCCCGGAGGCAGCTCTTCAGCCAAATGGAGTCCCGACGAGATCGGGAATAATTCATTCCACGACATCAGTCTGGCCTTAGACGCCTCAGCTGGATTTAATTGCGGCTGTTCGAGCAAGCAATTTCGACTCCTGAGACGCGGCGGATGCGAAGCTCTCCCATACAAAAGATGCCTAGGGTCCACCATCTGCTTATATTTTTTGCCAGTGGAAAGCAGCCATTATCAGTCAGTCGCGCTAGCTAAACGGTCTCTTATAAAGGCGTAGCATATAATATGAAATATTAATGTTTCATATAATAGAAAAATATATACACATCCATAAATAAGACTATTATTTAATGTTAGATATTCTGTGATTTATTAAGAAATCACAAAAAAACACGAATATGTAAGATTTCAACCCTCAGATTCGGTACCATATTAACTGCATTATGTGGCAAACTCTTGAAGAGAATAGTTTATGTTGTCTTCTTCAATGATAGAAGAACAGAATTTTGATATTTTGCTCGGTTATTTTGTAATCATCATTTTTCGAACATATTCGGTAAAATTACGTAAAGACCTGTTGTTGAAGCTCAAATTTGTCAATATGGCTAATTACATCCAGCATATAAATATTTTGCTTCTTGTTTTGAATACTTCGAGTTTCAACATGATAAGAACAAATTTTCGATTCATGCCTTTTATCTAAAGAAAAAAGATTAACTTTGTTCAATTTTCTGCCGACCTTAACTTCAATTAGTCATTAAATTTTATCAAATGAACCTGCAATACTTCGGTGGCTGAATGGTATGGACTGTTGCCTTCCGATCGGGAGGGCGCAGGTTCAAATCTCGCCGCATGCCTATGTGTTTTCGAAATTATATGTATGTTATCCGATGCTCTTTCGGTAAAGGAAAATAATAATAGGAAACCTGCGCACATGCCTGCGACGAGATTCAAATGTTGTGCGTGAAGTCGGCCAACCTGCACTGGGCCCGCGTAGACGACTAAAGCCTCCTACCCTTTACGGGGAGGCTCGTGCCTCTCGGTTGGGACGTTTAATAAGCTGATGAAACATGCTTGTAATGTTTTCAAGTTTTGTCACTACCAAAATATTTTATAAAAGAACCAATTAATAGGGAAGGAAATAATAATTTTAAACACCAATAATGACGGCAAACCAAAGACGAACATTTCCAATTTGCATTGATACTCCTCATGGCGTGCACCATTTGTAGTTGTAGTTGAGCTGTCAACGTGAGAAAACAAATAGTGTTTTTTTTTAAACTTGAAATTATTCCAATTATTTTCATGAAAAAACTAAAACAAAGCTCAATTATGTCCCACTTTATCCGTATGCCTAGCATCGCTACCCGCATGTCGTAGGTAAATTGTAAACTTCTTTAATTACGCGTTCATAAACTATCTATAAATCTATCCACGGACTAAATAAACATCAAAATATTATTAATTATGACATTATTTTCTCCCAGCATATTTCCACTTGAATTAAATAAAATAGAATCATTATTAGTTAGTCGCACTATATACGGAACGCCATGGTGTGAGCGAGAAGATATATTTGAAAAGATCGCTCGCGTAACTTGAGCTGTCATTTAGTGTCAAAATACCTAAAATTGTGCTGCGCTGCAATGGGAACGGCCTCTTAAAATGCAATGGTCCGGTATGAAAAAAGACTTGGACCCGAAAAATGATATTTTTATCAATAACTTTTGACTGCAAACAGACTTTTTTGGGGCCAAGTCTTTTTGGTCTATAACTGATAACAGCCTTTTTTTGACCAAGTTTTTTCGTCTCTGGCCATCACATATTTTCTGCTAGAATTTGTCTGCCAGTAACAGGGTCATTGTGACATGGATTATATAAGTTGTGATCAATTTCTAATTTTTATGGTCCAATAACTCATTTTGAGACAGATATTAATTAAAATTAAATTTTGACTTCAATGGTTAATATTAGACATCAGCAAAAATTGCTAAAATTATATATTTTTTTTTAATACACTACATTTTATATAGTTTTAATGCAATATTAAATGTCTATACCTAAGCTCAGTGCTGAACAATTCGTTCATGTATGTGCAGGATTCCCCAGGGCAACCATTAGTTAGCAGTGATGGAGGTGGCAGCGCGCGCCCTGGACGTGCTGCCGCTGCTCCAGGAGCGCGTGGCGGCGCTGACGGGAGGCCGCGACCGCCGCGGGGGGCCTATCATATGGTTCCCCGCCAACTCCAGGCGAGATCGCGTAGCGCCAGATGACTACCGGCGTCTGTTACACTATTTAATGACTATACCATGGTGAGCACTAGCAATTGTTTTATTCTCTTTTCCATGTACGGTATTGGTAACATAAGCAATTTAACATCCTTAATGCCTATCTCAGTACCTCGGCTGATCTCATGTGTATGAATTGTATGTTCTTTATATCTATAGGTGATAAAATATTGTTTTTCCATATAATAAAAATGTCATAAACATAA
Organism: Leucinodes orbonalis; assembly: GCA_019425675.1. Taxonomy (NCBI): domain Eukaryota; kingdom Metazoa; phylum Arthropoda; class Insecta; order Lepidoptera; family Crambidae; genus Leucinodes; species Leucinodes orbonalis. The sequence continues at coordinate 19,149 of PQWD01004134.1, forward strand.
TTACAATAAAAAAATAAGTGCTAGTGACTTAGATGAAGACAACATATACTTAATCCAATTTATTACAGTAATCTTGAAATCTTTGTGTAGACCATACCAATTGTGTGATGTGATGTCAATATAGTGCACATTTTTTAATGTGTTTAGGAGCTCTAAGTAATAATAGCTCAACACAGATTGTTGGTAATCTGGAGAAAAAATCTTTGCATTATCAAATCATTGGTAACAAAGCTCTTTAACTGGCTCCTCAGCAATCATATAAGTGACTGTGTGCTGTGAATTTGTGCTCAGATCATCCAAGAGACATCAATTGTAATGTTAACTGATCAACTATACTACTTGTATACTGTGTATATACAATACTACTTGTATTCCTTTGTTGGAATTCAAGAAGTTATTTGTATGTAACTTTTGTCACCCTGTTCTGCAATCATTATTTATGAGGAAGTTAAATATAACAATTTGTTCTTAAATTTATTGAAATCACTTTTTCGAATTTTCGAAAATATATGTACGTTATCCGACGCTCTTACGGTGAAGGAAAACATCGTGAGGAAACCGTCATGCACGCCTGCGAAGAGATTCGAAGGTTGTGTGTGAAGTCGTCCAATCCGCACTGGGCCCGCGTGGATGACTAAGGCCTAATCACCCTATATGGGTAGGCTCGTGCCCCTCGGTGAGGACGTTTAATGAGCTGATGATGATGACTTTTTCGGATGCCAATGGTTTTTATAAAAATACTTATAATCAGACCCCATGTTTTAAATTTAATATCCTTAATGGGTTACATTAAAAGGTCTTATTCATGTATGTATAGGGGTGTTCTTGCTTGTTAGTTTCTTATTTTTTATGAGCCACGCAGTTGCAGGTGTTCTTAGTCATATGAAATTCCATCCACGTTACTTACAGTACTTATATTATGTTAATAGCGCGCAATAGAAACATGCACATGGCCTCTGTTGGAAATGAGACTTCGCGATTGGCAGGATTAAAAATCATAAGATTTTAGTGACGAGTTTCAAACCTGTGCAGTACAAGTATTTGCATGCTTGATCATGTTTGTATTACTCTGGACGCTTTATATGGTTTATATAAGATTAAGCCATGTGTTTTCATCGCCATAGAACCAATTTCTCAAGTTAATTTGACATTTCTTAATTGAAATAGGTCTATAGGAATAGGAACCATATTAGTATATTTTCATACAGCTACATAATGCCTATAAAGACTAATTGAAGAAATAAAGGTCGTTAAATGTTTTAAAATTGATTGTCGCGTCTCTGCAAGCGTGTAGGTAGATCTTTGTGTAAGTGTGCAATGAACAGTTATTGTTGTTCCAAGCAGTAATCAAAATCCATTGTATGAAACTGTGATACCAACTGTACTCTGTTATTCAGCACTCACTGAGTGAGTTATTATGCCCATAATTCCGCCGTGTTTATTAAATAAAATCATGTTCTCGACATCAAAGAAGTTAAGCTTTTACACGCGCTGGGTTCTCCGCTAATATAATTTGACACTTGACCGAGTCTCCGCGGTTAAATTCAAGAATATCGGAAAAGGATTTATTTTTGCCTTGAGTTTAGAGTTTAAAACGAGTTAGGAATCGTCGTATAAGTAATGTTTAGCTTAGCATGGGTCAAATACTAATTGCATGTTTATTGTTTCAGTGACACAGTCAGATCTCATGGCTTCACAATACTAATAGATATGAGGTATGGTTCAGCATGGGCTGCTGTAAAACCAATCCTGAAAGTTCTCCAAGAACACTTTTCTTCATCCGTCCATCAGGCACTTGTTGTAAAACCTGACAATTTTTGGCAAAAGCAACGCACAACGATAGGAGCACATAAGTACAAGTTTGAGGTATAACATTATTTTTCTTCTTTTATGTATTCGCTTTTATATACATATTTAATTCATACAATATTCATAATTTTATGTTACAGACGACCATGATAAGTCTAGAAGCACTACCTAAAGTGATAGATAGCTCTCAAGTAACTACAGATTTAGATGGTACACTTCAATATGATCATGCACAATGGATAGATCTGAGATTGGTAAGTTCATGTTATTCTGGTCTGGTCACACTAATAACATCATATCCATAAAATTTTAAAAGGTGTATTAACAATGAGCATCATTTAACTAGGCTCTAGAGGAGTTAGTATGGCAAGCGGGCGAGCTTATAGATAGGCTGGACGATCTCCAAGAGGATGTGGCGCGGGCGGACTTTGCTGATGACGTCACGGGAGCGCGGCGGGCCATCGACGCACACGCAGACATTAGCAAGCGATTAGCCAAAGTGCCGGTGGACGAACTTGAGGCGCAAGGTAATTTTTTCGGATGTTTTTAATGAAAGAGATCTTATTTTTAAATTATTACCATTTGTACGTCATACTAATATTTCTGATTAATTATTGAGTTTAAAAATGGAATAAAGAAATACCTGTAAAGCTAGATGCTACATACCTATTATAATTTTTTCATTTGTATCTTATGCAAATGAATAGACCTGTTAACATGTGCAATAAATAAATATGAATACTAAGACTTGCGTCTCATCTTCAATTAATACTAATTCATCTGCATGTATCGTTTGGGACTGTTTGTAAGCAGTTCAATTAAAGCAATTAGGTAACATATTTTTTCTTGTGACTGTTGTCTCGTCCAATATTAAATATGTACAATGAAATAATACACTAAAAGTATACAAGACGTAGAAAAGTGTCTAATTTCCAAATTTCCCCTTGAATACTCTTTCGTATGACCACGAAACAATACAAAAGAGACTCCCAAGTGCAAAGTAAATGCACTGTCGACAGAACAAAAAAGTCATTGCGATTACTTGGATTATCGCGAAAATCGCCTTGCGTAATGTTGTCTATTGATAGTGGCCGATCGCGTAACTATGTTATTCGGGTGTTGCGCTTGAGCGGCCAGCAACTAGTCAGCCCGAATGACAGGCGCAGCGCGGAGGTTGAATAACTAATAGTAATGCACCTTGGCCAGTTGCACGTTGTGCGACCATGTTGGCCGCTTGTGTTGCACTAGTGAAGAACTACTGTGAACATGTGCTTCGATTGTTTGTGGTATTTTGACGATGAAGGTATATTATTTATATATTAAAATTGATTTTTTTATAGTTTTCGCGCCCGTCTTTAATAGAGTTCAGTAAAAGTCAATAATATTTTTTTAGTATACATGGATTGTTTACTTATGGTCTGGATTAATACGATGGCTGATACGATTGAAAACAACTACATTGATTGACAAAGCGTTTACAATGCGTATATATTATGCTTTATTTGTTATTGTAAAAAGACTTCAATCTACGTTCAGAATATTTGATAGTAGTTGTCAATTTGACAAATATATATAGGAACGTGAGCACACGCAAGTTCTGTAGTCTGTTTACTAAAAGCGTGTAAGCTATTACAAATTGCTTGACCTGGACTCTTGTTATAAACATGTATGTAACTTGGCATGTTTTTTTTACAAAAGTTAGAAACTGTTAATAGCTAGGTCTTAAACCGGCTCGTTTTTTATAATGAAATGAATTTATTAATTTACAGTAGTTTACATTATTTTAAACTAAAGTAAAATAGTGACCCGTTTCGTGTTTAATGAGAGTATGTCAATAATATTTATTAGATATCTAAGTGGTGGTACAAATAAATTAAATTTATTTGTGCCTTAATTCAAACAAAGCTGTTTTGTTTGAATTAAGGCACATTGAATTAGTTATCTTTTTCTTTGAACTCGAAGAACACCTTTAGTAGATTGATGCAATACATTTTCTGGTGTCTGGTTTCCTGCGGGTTCAATAGGTTAATATCAAACCATGCCAGCGTGCCCATTCGGCGTTATTTGTACACCGTATGGGTCATCAAATTACCAATGTTGGTTATAATGGTTCACTAGTACTATACTTGTAATATATTAGTAACTAGAGACCCACCCGGCTTCGCACGGGTGCATTGCTGATACTAAAAACACTACAGAGAACTGTGAATGTTGTATACAAAACATTATTTGGATAAATCTCGTAGGGTTCATCCTGCCTTTGCAATGTAAGCGGAAATTTGAAAACACAAAAATAACAGTATTTCTCCACTATTTAATGAATGTAATTACACATTAAACTTCCTCTTCAATCAGTCTATCTATTAAGAAAACCGCATCAAAATCCGTTGCGTAGTTTTAAAGATTAAACATACATAGGGATATAGGGACAGAGATAGTGACTTTGTTTTATACTATGTCGGCATAATGTAAGTTAAATCCAGGTAGATTTTAATACAGTACACGTTTGTGCAGGCGAACGTGTCCTCCAGCGTCTGGAGGCGGCTGAAGCGGCGTCTGCCGAAGCGAGCGGTGGCAGCGAACCGGCCGCCTTCCACTGCGGGTCTCCGGCCGCGGTACGCGCGCATCTCGCCAGCGTCCGGTCCGCGCACGCGCACGCGCATAAGCTATGGCAGCACAAGAAAATGCAGCTCGATCAGTGCTTCCAGTTGAGGCTGTTTGAGCAGGATTGCGAAAAGGTGATGTTATGTTTTGTTAGACATGGCAGTGCCAGAAATATAGATAACCAATTGTCTCAAAGTCTCAAATATAATTAAAAATCAACATTGATGACTTTGAAACAATACATGTTTTTCCCATCAATTATTAGATATATCTTATATAGGAGATAAATAAGACTGGAATAATTTAACAAAGTGTAAGTTATCTCCCAAAACGAATGCACTAAATTTATACTATTTAAAGCCGGGAATCCAGGCACAATAGAAATGACTGGCGACTTAAGTCGTCATTGCCGATCAAACGATTTACTATTACTTTACAAGCTAATGAAAAGCGAAGTTATTTGACTTACTACAAATATAATTAACGATAAAATTTAGTAATTTAGATTGGAAAACATCTATGTCGTTGTTACTAACATATTCCACGTGCTTACCAGATGCTGGAGTGGATCGTGAACCACCGCACCGCGTTCCTGTCCACGTACGTGGAGATCGGTCGGTCGTGTGCCGCTGCCAAGCGTCTGCAGGAGGAGCACGCTCGATTCGCGGGCGCATGCGCGGGCGGCGGACGGCCGAGTGTCGCGCGAGTCACTGCCGCCGCGAGACGTCTCGCCGACAAGCGGCACTACGCCGAGCCACATATTACTTCGCTCGCTTGTAGACTGGAACGCGCATACAAACAGCTTAGTGCAGGTCAGTGTCTATTAGACCCGGTTTAATTTATCAAGAAGGCAAGCAACCATCCAGGGCATCGCTCGCGTACCAACTCAAACTAGCAGGTCAGTATACATTGGACGCAGGCTAGCTAGCTGTTTAACGCTTGCGTGCCGTCTAAAAACAACTTACAACCAGCTCAAAGCGTATAAATACATACAAGGTAAGGGCTGTTAGAGGTCGCTTACAGCGCGGCGCTTGATTCCGTGCTCCTGTATAGTACTAATGAGCTAAGAAGTGCGGGCGGCCAAGACGTCTCGCCGACAAGCGGCACTACGCGGGGCCGCACATTACTTCGCTCGCTTGTAGACTGGAACGCGCATACAAACAGCTCAGCGCAGGTCATTGTCTATTCAACCCGGTTTAACTTCTCCTAAATGTAGCTTGACGGCTAGCAAGCATACAGCGCGACGCTCGTGTACCGACGCGAGCGTGCATACTAGCAGGACAGTGTACATTGGACGCAGGCTGGCTGAGTCGCAAGCGCACTCTGAGTGGTTTAAAGTTTGCTTATGTGCCGCCTAAAAATGTTTACAACCAGCTCTGGATACAGGTAAGACTTTAGAGACTCTTTGAAGTCGTTTACAGTGTTGTATCATTGTGCTGGACGTTTGCTTGCTCAAACATTGCGATGCGTGTCCCTTGTGTCGTTCTAAGAAGTTTCAGCCTATTTTAGCCTATAGTTATTTGACCAAATTATTTAAAAAATGTTTATAATTTTGGATGTGATGAGTTGATTGGAATGTTAAAAATTCATTCAAATTTTGTAGGGATAAATTAGTGATTTTTTTCTGTGAAAATCAAGCAACGTATTATGAAGAAATCAATTATTTCCTTTATTTCTTAAGTATAAATTAAGTTATTAATTTGAGAGGATATGCGCTCGTTATAACTTCCCTTTTCTACTAGAAACTATATGTGTGTAGTACTGGTGAAACTAAATTGTTAATTTGAATATTGCAATTAATCACATAGTCAATAACGAAGGTTAGACAAATAATACTTTATTGTGCGCTTTGTTATACTATATTTGAAGAAAATGCAACAACTTGCATCTACAAGCTTTGATAAAATGTATAATTTACATGTCACTTTTTATATCACACTATAGGATAGATGTTTTTCTGAAACCCGTTCATGAAATTAATCTTGAAAGAATATGAAAAGTTCTCAGACACACACGGGGTACAAAGCCTCAAAATAACCGAAAAACTTGAATTATCGAAACTGAATAACAGATTAAAATACTTTTTATGAATTAAAATTAAATAAAGAGGCATGAAGAAACATTTGTAGTTTCTGCTCGTTAGGGTAACCGACATCTTAGCCATAACATCAAATAACTTGCGGGTGTTTGTATATATAATAACATAACATACATTAACAGGTCTGGAAGAGCGTTCAGCGGTGCTATCCTTGTCAGTGGTGTTCCACCACAAGGCGGAGGCGTACGCGTCGGCGGTGGGCGGCTGGGGCGCCCAGTGTGCGGTGGCCCTACAGTTGGCAACTGGTCAGGCGGCGGCTTGCAATGACCTCGGGCGTTGGAACAGCACGCGCAACGGCATCGTCAGCTATACGAACATATGTGCCAGGCTTATACAGAGGTACTAAATACTTGTGGAAAGTCTACTAACGGATAAGATTTTAATTAGTAAAGGTTTTCGGATTGACCTCGCTGCGCCAATGCGTCTTTGCAGGTTGCTATTCGATAATATGTACTGCGAGCAGGTGAGGTTGTTTGGGTAACAAAGGTTTGACCGAAGCATTCCATTTAATTTGACAGCATTATATTTAAAAGGTTTGAATATTTAAAAGGTAGAAGAAAGAATAATGTACTAAGCCAAAAAAAGAACGCAAAGATGTCGATGGATCGTGCTTTTGTTTCAGTGTCACCTTTAAACTGAAACAGTACTAAATAATAAGCTTAATTACTTTAGAATTAAAACGATAGATATAAGTGTCCGAAAGATCTAACAGAAGTCTTTAGTCCTTAAGAACTATTCACCTAAAATTTGCTGACCTGGGGATATCATGCAGATTCATCATGAGAAATAGAGACAGACAGAGCGTATTCTTGTGTCTTCATAATTTTATAATATTTTTAACGACGTGTTTCTTTCCAGGTCCATTCACGAGTAAAAGCTGCTATATCAACTAGATATTTAGTTCAAGTGTGCCATCAAACTGATCCAGCTGATTTGGTAAGTTACTGTAAAATAAAAAAAATCGTTAACTTAAATTGCTCTAAACTATTTATTAGATCTGATACAGACATTTTTTTTTAATTCGTAACGGCTTTGGGCTCTTTTGTGTAAATTTTTAAAGGAGAGCCATCTTTGCTCGTCAATTGTCAATGAACCTGTAAAGCGGTCAACAGCGTAGTCAATGACGAACGAAAAGTTAGAGGCTGTTTATAAAAAGTGGCAATAAGGGTTACATTGTTACAGCAAAGTGACGGCTCAGTGAGTACAGCGGGCAGTAGCGGCGGTGACCCGGCGGCTGACTACAGCTCGGGCGCTAACCACGTGCTCGCCGTCATCCACCAAATACTTGGTCACCACAGAGCGTTGGAGGCGCGATATCACCAGGCTAGGCTAAAACTTCATCAGCGGCTGGCGTTGCTTTTGTACAAAGAGGATTGTAGGCAGGTAAGCATCGATGACGAAGGTAGGAAATTGCGAATAAACAATACGCTACAATTCGAGAAAGCAATCGGGGTATGACATAAAGCGCGGGGAAGGGACACCCGGCACGTCACCCGCGCTCGCCTTGGTATTAGTGCTATACGAGATCATATCGACCAAGTTTATCAATTTTAATGTCGCTCACGGTATTGTTTGTTGAAATTTAAAATAGCATCTTCCTTTATGTTTAATATTACCTAGCTTATTTCTAATCTTCATTAATTAAATATTTTTTGTTTGGCAAGCTTTAAAAAATTATTTTGGTGCTTAACACCATAGCCTACACTGAATAAACCTGATTAATTTTAGTTATAATTAACCTTATTTAATCAATGTTACTCTTCTTTGGTTGCATTTAAATAAATGTCGATATAAACTACCTAAATAAAAAGTTATTTCACAACACTAGAAAATTGCCATCTAAACTTGTCGCGAACTATATGTACATTAATTATATTTTTATGAAATAATAATGAAGCAGATATTCTGCCAGGACATTTGACTGAAACAAAAACATGAATAAGATTGCAGTGAAAAAAAGAACGTGTGCAAATTTTTTATTATTATTTCTGTGCATTCAACAAATTAAATTTCTACTGTATTGTGACACTTGAAAAACAATATGTAGGTACCTAAATTTTTCAATGAAATTTTTTTGTTTAGGTGCTGGACTGGCTAGCAAACCACGGGGAAGTTTTCTTGCAGAAAAATACTGGAATAGGGAGGAATCTTCATAAAGCGAGAGTGTATCAGAAATCTCACGAACATTTCGAAAATGTTGCTCAAGTAAGTTGAATGATCTCCAAATAGAAATAGTGTTATAGACATATGGAGTTTATTTTTAATCTAAAGTAAATAAATCATTTTTAAGGGATTTTACTTTCACACCCTTCAAATAAATTCTAAATAATTGAGGCGGTCACACTATATATATAAGAAATCTGGGACTGCCTGGTCTTTATCATTAGGTTCAAGAACAACGGATACACATGTATATATTTTGTAAATGTATACTTATTTTACATAGAAAACACCCAGCCCAATACAAACAGGCATTTTCGTGTACACAATTAATGTTAGGACTGCACGGGGATCGAACCTGGAACCCTTGGTGTAGAGCCGACGTCTCAAACAATTTCACCGCATAGAACATTTTACGTCCATTGAATTAACATTATCAATTACATGTTTCTTTTATTATTTTAGTTTCAAGTACATTTATATTTATGAGTTGAATTCAACATGTATTAATATTTTGTGTATGCACAGAATACGTACACGAACGCGGAGAAGCTATTGGCGGCTGCGGAGGAGTTGGCGAGATCTGGCGAGTGCTCACCGGAGGAGGTGTTGGGCGTGGCGCGGGACCTCGAGGCGCACGTGGCGGCGTTCGCGGCGAGGGTCGACCGACGCCGGCGGCGGCTCGACTTGGCTGTGCTTTTGTATACACATGAGAAAGAGGTCAGTGCAAAACGCAAATGTGTTATTACGTGCGTAAATAAATTTTACATGGCGCCATTGTTGTTTATTGTATCAAAATTTAGTTACACCTTATGCCCCCTGGTGGTATTTCAGTTCATATTGCCCTTGTCATAGTATAATCGATGGATATTGTACCTAAATGTCCATTCGTTCAGGTGCCTAATAAGTGTAAGAGAGTTGTTTTCATCATCATCATCAGCTCATTAAACGTCCCCACCGAGGGGCCCGAGCCTACCCGTATAGGGTGTGATTAGGCCTTAGTCCTTCACGCTCAACCTTACTCGTAGAATTTCTTCGTAGGCGTGCGCAGGTTTCCTCACGATGTTTTTCTTCACCGTAAGAGCGTCGGATAACGTACATATATTTTCGAAAATTCGAAAACAGGTACGTGTCGGGATTTGAACCTCAGCCCTCCCGGAAGGAAGGCTACATACAGTCCACACCATTGAGCCACCGACGCTCTGAAGAGAGAAGAGAGTTCTTTTACCTCGTAAGTAATCAAGTAACTTGCGCTAAACAAGCCAGGCATGTATTACACGATTGACTGCAATGTGTATATTTATTTAATGCTTATGTCAACATTTCAATACTGTCATAGTAGATATCTTCCCACCATGGCAGCAGGTTACTCAGTATCGAGTCTACCACCTAGTAAATTGTTTATATATGTGCGTGTATTGAGTGTGTTCGTGTGTTGTGTTGTGCAGCTGGTGCAGTGGCTGGAGACGTTGCGCGGCGGCGGCGGCGTGTGCGCGGCGGACGAGTCCCCGGAGGCGGCGCGGCGGGCGCTGGAGCAGTGCGCGCAGCACCGCGCCGCCAGCCTGGACGCCTGCGCCGCCACGCTCGCGCAGGGGGACGCGCTGCTGCAGGACCTCAGGCGAGTACCGCCGCCGGCGCAGGGGACGCGCACGCGTGGGGGGCCACCACTGCTGCGGGGGCCGCCGGGGACGAGCGCCAGTATAGGGGACGCGCTCACGCACCACCTCAGGCGTGCACCGCAGGTGAGTGCCACCGGCAAGTATCGCGAGACTCCTAGTGCCGCGTTCAAAGTGCGGGGATCTCAGGCGAGTAGCGTCGGTGCAGGGGACGTGCTCACGCACAACCTCAGGCATGTACCGCAGGCGAGTAGTCACCTAGTGCCGCGTTAAGGTTGCAGGGTTCTCAGGCAAGTAGCGCCGGTGCTGGGAACGCGCTCACGCACTACCTCGGGCGTGTACCGCAGGCGAGTATCGCGGGACACCGAGTGCCGCGTTTAGATGGCGGGGATCTCAGGCGAGTAGCGCCGGTATAGGGGCGCACTCACGTAGCGAGTACCGCTCAGGCAAAGTTCGCGGGACACAGAGTACTGCAGGACACAGAGTATCGCGAGAAAACCGCGAGGGATATCAGGTGAACACCGCCGGTGCAGAGGTCACCCAGCACCCCGGCGAATACCGCAGGGGACCGAATACATAAAGTACGTTTATACGTACGTACATAAACTACTTTACGTAGTGTTTCTATCTTAAGCAGCGATTGCATGGCTAATAACTGAACAGTGGCTTTCAAATAGCATCGAATACTCAAAAAAGCGTTATAACCTTACAAAGCGGTTATAATCGAATGTAAGTGAGATAGTGATCCAACTACTGATTTTGCTTTTTGTAAAGTTAAAATTCTCTGTAGTACCAACGATAAGTCTTTTAAAGTAATTAGCATTCGTTAAAGCATATAAACGCTGGTAACATACATTTCAACAAATATTATATTTTTGTCTAGGTGGTTAACTACTTTAACCAATATTTTATATTTGTAGATGTTTGCTCAATCACCTATTTAAACAGTAGGACAATTTCTGGAACCTCTGCTCTCGCAAATGTTCATAGGCGGCGGTGTCACTTACCATCATCCAGCTATCATCTCACGGGCTAGCGTGCAATCTAAGGTAAGTGTAAGATAAGGCTTTGTCTCAGCGTATAATACAAGAAGGTTTAAAAATATATTTAACTCATTTTTACTATCCGATACTTGTTATATTATATACTAGATTGCTTTACAGTAAATTATATATTTATATTTGCGAAACAAAGAAAAAATTGTTTTATACTTGTTTGTTAAAATTACTAAATAAAGTATTCTGTAAAAAGGAAAATAAAACAAACATCACTAAAAATTGCATTACTAAAAGTATTTTAAAAATAAAAAAAATTGTGACACTAATATCAACATTTACAGAATATTTGGATTTGGAGAGTTGCTAAACTCCTTCAATTAATTATATTATAGGCAAACTAGGCTAGCTGTAAAAATTTAACATTGACTGAAATTTTATTTTCTATATTAGAGATACACTTATTAAAATATGTCAAAATAAAAGCTTGCCATGCGATGATGATGGTGTAGTTCATAACACGATTATGAACTACGTGTATTGATTATCCGCCATGTTTTATTAAACTGTTTAACTTTTAATATAATGTTTGTATTTTAATTGTAAAAACTACATTACTTTTCAATTTTTGATTATTTAAATAAATCTCAATCTCGTTCATTTTTGTGGCATTCTTCGTAACAATCGTAGAAAATTATGTCACAAACAGCGGAAAAGGTTCTGAGATGCATGTCGGCCTAGATTCGTGTAAGTTCGAGTCATGGACGCTAGCGATTTGAAGTTTCTCGTAATATTTAATCAAGACCACTAAACATGGTTCCAGTTTCCGACAGTAACTTCGACTGGAATAAGGAATAGTTCTAAATTGAATTACCAACGGCCGTTCTCTTAGGAAACTTACCTTTAGTTCTACTATAGTATGCTAAAGGATTGAATTGCCTAATGGAACAGGTATGGCATGTACATTGTAGGTTTTGGAGCTTCTTGTATTAGTGTTTGTCTAGATTTCCTTCTCTTACTCACTCATTCACGGTTGTTTAATGAATATCTAGCTTTTGCAAGGTTATTAATATTTAATCATTTTTTATAAAAAAATAATCCAATAAGCAATGGACATGTGTCCAAACTTAACGTATAAAGTTAAAAAGTTTTGCCCGTCGCTATTAGGTATCATGCAGCCAATTGGATAACAACAATTCTTGATGATAGCTTTAGTAACTGAAGTGGTCTTGCCATTTCAGCAATAATCACAACAAATAAATGGCCCTATTGAATCCATCCAAGTCATTAAGAACATGCTGCATAATTCGACCTACATTTCGCCTAGAAATAATTTCACCGCTAACCCCCATTTGCTATGTAGATGAAAAAGATTTAAAAAATTTGTATTGTGCATCTAAAGAACGGGAAATGTTATTGTTCGCTAGCCGCGCTATGGAGCGACGAGGGCTTCGTACCCCTCCTCTTGTTTTGGGGTTGAAGAGGCCGGTTACTAACGGATGTCACTTGTAACTCGCCGAATAGTTAGCAATTGATAGTAAGCACCCCACTTAGCAATCATATTTAACAATTGTGTAGATGAAGGTATTTTTCCAAAATTTAATGAAGTACAGTAAATTAATCCCATTATTTAAAGCAGGTGACAAAAGCGATCCATCAAATTTTAGACCCATTTCGATCCTACCAACATTAAGTAAAATTTACGAGAAAATTATTTTTAATCAATTAATTGCTCATTTTAATATGATAGAATATTACATGTAAAACAATTTGGCTTTACTAAAAATAAAAATACCACTGATGCTGGGGTCGCACTTATCAAACACATATTTGACGCCTGGGAGAATAAGCAGGATGCCATTGGAATATTTTTGTGACTATCCAAAGCCTTTGATTGTGTAGATCATGCAACGTTGTTGATTAAGTTGAGACATTACGGTGTGTCGGACTGTGCATTAAAACTTTTAGAGTCATATTTGTCCGACAGAATCCAAAAAGTTAATGTTAATGGTAAGAGTTCTCCTGGTGCTGTTCTGCACATGGGGGTTCCTCAGGGCTCAATATTGGGTCCTCTTCTTTTTCTAATATATAAATGATCTTCCTACTATTGTAGTAATATTATGGACGTAGTACTATTTGCTGATGACACATCTTTGATTTTAACATCAACAGACACATGGAATCATTTGATGATATGAATAGTTCCCTATCCAAAGTAATGCACTGGTTTACTGTAAATAATCTACTATTAAATACTAAGAAAACCAAATGTGTCAAGTTTAGCATGCCAAATGTAAGGCAAGTAAATTCTAATGTTATTCTTAATAATGAAAAATTAGAAACAGTAAATTCAACTAGATTTTTAGGTATTACTATTGATGCTAAACTGCAGTGGGGACCCCATATTGAAGCACTGGCCGGTAGACTTAGCTCGGCAGCTTATGCTGTTAGGAAAATAAGGCTCTTGACTGATGTCGAAACAGCGAGATTGGTATATTTTAGTTATTTCCATAGTATAATGTCATATGGTATATTATTGTGGGGCGCAGCTGCTGACATACATAACATTTTTGTACTACAGAAAAGAGCTGTCCGTGACTTTACAATCTTAGACCACGGGATTCTTTGAAGGAGCTTTTTAAAGAAATAAATATATTGACAGTCGCATCGCAATATATTTTTGATAATATAATGTACGTACGTAAGAATATCCACACTTTTGAAAAAAACAGTGATCATCATAATTTTAACACTAGGAATAAAAACAAACTTGCTGTTCCGAATCTTCGTCTTCACAAAGTAGGGAAATCTTTTGTCGGAAATTGTATAAAGTATTTTAATAAAGTGCCACAAAATATTGTTGATTTGCCCTTGCATAAGTTTAAAGCTTTAATTAAAACTACCTTGTTGAGAAAAGGATATTACACAGTAGATGAATATTTAGCAGACAAAATTTTGTGGTGCTAGTCTGCCTGCATTGTGTTCCAGGAGCAGACGCATATATTGAATTGTATAAATTTGTTATTGACCAAACTCTGTAAAACAAGTATTGAAAAGAGTAACCCACGAGTTTCTTGCCGGGATCTTCTCGTTGGATGGCAGCATTCCGAACCGGTGTAGAGTCATTAGATTTAATAAAAAAATTATATACTGTTTGACGATTCAAAAGTATCTGTAAAGATTTATTTGAATAAAGCATTTTTCAATTTCAATTTCAATTTCAATAAGTCGTTTTAAGCAGTACCTATAAAACTTGAGAAGTATTGTTTTGCGGAGTGCCGTTATAATAAGTAATGTTCAAATTAATGAAGAACCGTTATCTAAACAGTTAAAAGATATTTGTTCGTTTGTAATAGAACGGGAATTGAAATAATGTCAGTCATAATGAGATGACTATTAAAATATTAATATTAGCTTAATATTTGACATGTTGTGTTAGTGTATAAGCCCATTCTTTCTTTTCTTCATCCTATCGTAGTCCATTTGTGGACTTACCGATACCGATATGGCTCCCATTAAAACTCATGAAGCAATCCTTATATTTCAAGATTCATTGTTTTATTGCAGAATATATTTTTACGAGTTCAAATAGTACCTACTAATTCAAACTTGGAATAGGTGGATCTCGTCAGTGTTACAGTAGTGGGCAGTTGACAGTTGGTTCCTGTGGCATAGTTCTTCAATGGTTTGTTCGTTGTCCGCAACACGGCGCTATTGTGTTAAGTTCATAGCAAACTTTGAAAACATCTGCATATTGTGTGCGATGAATGTATTCGTTACAAATATAAGAAATGCTTTTTGAACTATTACTCATAATTAATATTAATCAATCGTACTGTAATGTCCTACTGGAGAGCAACCCCATAAGAAACTCCAAATAACTATGTTCCATTGCCAAATTTTTTTGAACTTTCTGTATCATTTGATATAAATTTATTCTATCGAAGAAAGTAATGAAATGGAACACAGCATTCGAGCGGTTTTGAGTTTACTTACGAGTAAACTTTGAGAGTCGGTGGCACATTGTTATTGACTGTTGCCTTGCGATGTGGAGGGTGCAGGTCTAAATCCCGCCGTCTACCAATGTGTTTTCGAAAGAATATGTATGTTTATCCGACGCTCTTACGATGAAGGGAAACACCGTGAGAAATCCTGCGCACGCCTACGAAGAAATTCAAAGGTAGTGTGTGAAGTCGGGCGATCCCGTTACGGGTAGGCTCGTGTTCCTCGCTGGGGACGTATAATGAGCTGATGATGTTCTGTTTGATGACAGCCTACCCCTTAATGAGAATGGTTTTTCACATTTAAATTTGCTACACAATATTTCTAGTGTTTTGTAATCCTATGTTGATTGACGTATTTAGTATACGTGGCGGGGCGACATTGCGTGTTATGAAATATCGTAAGCATAAAGTTGTGTATCGCACCCGGTTTTAAATAAAAAGAATAGGTACCTGTGGTTGAGCGTCGGTGTCGCCGCCCTAGTATTGCTCACACGGGACGTTACACAACGGTATGCGACCCAATTTCTACGTACACCGCGCATACTGGAGCGTTACTCGGTTTTCACTGAAAATGCGCATCGCACACGCAACGCAGATATGTAGTGCGCCCGGTGCGTTATTCACTCCTCTTACCGGATGATCGATTGTAATTGCTTATTAACAATCATAACGTGAAACGTCCTCTTAATATATGAACGTAAAAATGTGAAATGGCCAGGTGTCAGTTTTTTATGACAATAATTTAGAGCGCATCATAGACTGGTTTAAAATGTGGTTCATAAAATTGATATTGTTTTGGTAGTCGCCTATTGGCGTAGTAGGTTATAAAATTGGGCCTTCTTTGAACTTCAAATTTTATCAATGAGCCAAATTATTTTTATTACACAACCTTAATACCAATACTGTAGGCTCTTTATAATGTTTTATGTTTGGTTCATGAGAACAGAACTGTTATACACTCAGGTTCTTTTGATCCAATATTTTTTTATAATGTTGTACAAAATTAGATCTCTATAATAGTTTGGGGCCTGGTGTTCTGTTTTACAGGCCCTCAGCCTAGTTCAGACACCAGACTTCTTCAATCAAACTGTATTCTTCAGTGTATGTACCTTTATGTTTGTAAGATTGTGGAGTGAATAAAGACTTTTTACTTTTTTTTAATGATTTATAAGTACAGTGGACAGAGTAACATGACTCAAGTACATACGCCTAAATGACTGGCTACCGGTTGCAATCTAATTACCTGTTGCAATGCGACGCGCACACCGGTCGTTCTAACCCCGGTTAAGTATAAAAATACCGCGTCCATCCATATAAGGGACGAGAATTCGTCGCGCGCGCAACCTGCCTCTGGTCGAATTGAAAAACTTACCTTTCGATGGTTCGACTGCCGTAAATAAAATACGGATTTTACTTATTTACGTGTGCTCGGTGAATTAATATTGTTAAATTGTACACGATTTAACAAATATTCATCATTGGTTAACATTTTAAATTAAGAAAAAACATTATGATGTTTATTTTTTGCGTCACTTTTGATTAACAGACGTCAGACCTAAAGGTTTTATTAAGTTTCTAAAAACAGACAAACCATAGACATATTTATAAAAAAAAAATAGATTTAGCCAATTGACTATATTATAACATTCTATCTTTTCTCACAACAAATGTTGCACTAGCATCTAATATAATTCTAATAGTATGGGTTCACATAATATTGTTTGTGCGAGACTGGTGCCCAAGCTAGGCAATACAATTTACCAGTTGTTTCATAGGTCACCAGGCCTCAACAATACAATGTTAATAAACTTGTAGGCTAAATTATAGTGGTCTATGACCGAAAACCGATCGTTGCAGCAAGTACAATACTCTAGCAGTGACTAAACTTACAACCTCGTTGGATTTTTTGTTACAGTTGATCGATCGTAAGCATTCGCGACTGCATTTGGTTAGACGCCAGCGACTGTATAATCTGTTCACGGTATAAAATGATTCAGCCTTACCCATTACCTGTTTACCGTAACAGGAAAAGCCGGTGAATGCTCCTGTAGGATACCTAGGAGGACTGGGGCTCCATTTTAGAATAGGCGAACGTCGCGACTGGCGACTCCGTTTGCGAAAAGAAATAGACGTGGTAATTTTTTTGTCCACCCATATATAGTACAATTCTTTCTTTGATGAATTACTGGGCTAGCTAAAAAATGATGCTGTCTAAAGGTAGGCACCATCTACAGAATCTTGTAATGGAAAGATAATAAAAAGTATATGATTTCGATTTTTCCTTTTATAAAATATATAAGAAGTTATTATAAATCATGCTTTGCTATTATATTATGATCAACGCATTTTATATATATCATAGATGGCACCATCTAGCGTTTAGAATGTATAGTCCTCCTCATCGATTTCGACGCCGGCGACCTTGCATAATTATTTTTCTCTCCGGGTATGAGCCCTTATATGGCTCACTAGGCCAAATTTGGTCTTAAATACTGTTGTGTATACGTATAGGAGGGCTTTGGTCTTTCTTTTCGTTGTTGGCGTTTAGAATCGAGCATATTGAGTCGATTTGCCTCAAATGTTTTAATGTTATTGAAGATGGCAGATTGCTAAAATTGCGTTATTAAATGGAAAACTGTTTAGACGAAAAATATTTATTTAAACAATAACTAGGCGTCCTTCCTTAATTAAAAAAATGGTTCAGTAGTTTTGATTCTAAATGTGTGTGAGCTTATTTAAAAAAATATAGCAAAAGAATCCGCAAATTTTAAGGTTTATATGAGACACAAGAATACCGTGAAAAACTTTATATATAACTTATTGCTAAGCGGTGAGTGCAAAGATACCGCTAAAAGATTTTTATTAAAATTTTAATTCCAATCTGTATTACAAATGTTATGATCACCAAACGAACTTTTATAATAGCAATGCAAAATATTTGATCAGCGCGCCGTATTATTATTTGAAACAGGGCATTAATTAAACTGAACTGTTAACGAAAATGAATATCGCTCTGTCGATATCGAGCCCTAGCTCTTTGTAGTCCCCCATTTTGAAAACATTCAATAAAGTGTTTTCCATTGGTACGCCTAAAGGCACTTAGAACAGCGCAGTTGGTCTCAATGCAGACTGGGTGGAATGCATAAAAATCCCCATACCCCTTCTTTTGCTTGCCAACTCTTGAACTTTTGCTTTGCTAGCAATTAGTAATTGTCGAATGCTTATTGATTACGTATTGACGAAAAACGTATGGTTTGTGATAAGGTATTCAATCATTCGGTTTAAGCTAAATAGCGAGAGATTAATTTACAATGAATTGCAAACTAAAGAAATATCCTATTGGGTATATTAGTGGAGATTTACAAATTAAATTCCTAACACCACCCCTGGGGTTGTTCTGAGATTTTATGATTACGTTCTTATTCGTTCCATTTGCCATACACGCTTTCTACCACAATTATGCACATACTAAGAGCTTTATAAAAATTCATACAGATTTCCGTGTCTGTGCATTTGTTATCCAGTTTGTTGCCCAGATTGTGCATTATGTTTGAATGTTTAATTAACCTCGGTCCTAATTCCGCTTTTTTTAATGCGCCTTAGATATGCAATAAACTAACTAGCTAGATATAGATCACAAAGAAACTTCATACAAAAATGTCCGAGCCGTACTACAGGTTAATGTTATATGTATAACATAAAATTATCATTATATTTTAACCTTGACGCTTCACTGAAAGGGTACAAAATGGAAAAAGCACGAGCACACTGCTATGCCATTATGACAAGTGAAACTGAATGAAAATTCTGCCCAATTATTGATTTTTCACACACATTTTTTATGTGATAATAACATAAATTTTATAGTAAAAAGTATTTGAGCTGGATTGATTATAATGGCAATTCTTGCGTTTGCTTTGGTTTTATGCGGTTTCTCAGGCAAGAGGCGAGCGCTCGACAGTACTGGCCGCACAGTCCGCATTTGGGGCACAGCGCGGCATAACGTGCGTCCCGCGCCCGCGATTCTCTTTACGTCGCGTCGTTCGCGCCAATTCAATATTTAAATATCGAATGTAATATTTTTGAAAATTATATTTAGTCAAAGGAATGTGATATTGTGATTTTTGTGTCTGTTTTTCGCCTAGCAAAATTATCGCTTTATTTACCGGCCTGAATAAGCAACATGTCAGAATTAGCAGCTTTCGCAACGGAAGTCTATTTAATTATCTATACTAATATATAAAGCTGAAGAGTTTGTTTGTTTGTTTGAACGCGCTAAGATAGACATATGCTGTCGCGGACTTTTTTGTAGACCTTTAAAAGGAGAACAATACTCTCATACATGACTTTTGTGTAACTTTAACCGTTTACGCAGCGTACGCAGCGGAAGCTCCAAGTATGAAAAAAAACCCCCGATTTTGAAACATTTTTCATTACTGCTTCTATTACTCGTAGCGTGATGATATATAGCCTATAGCCTTCCTCGATAAATAAGCTATCTAACACTTGCTTTCGCAACGGAAGTCTATTTAATTATGGGATATAAAATACACGTTATCGTGCTCGGGAACCATCCCAGAAATCTGACCTCTGTATTGCGTCAATTTTTTATAGATCACACGACCTTCAATTGCCTTGATGAACAATAATATTGACGTTTAAAGTTCTGGCTTCCCATTATTATAGTTTTGAGCATACGTATTTAGCTAGATACAGTAGATTCTGTGATTACGGGTGTCGATTCCCTCTGTGTGATTGAATTTCCGGAGTCTTGCCCAGCCACCCCAAAATTTCGGTGCCTTATTTAACGACGGGGGTTCTCGTTTAATACATCAACTGTAGGCTCCGGTCATTATATACAAGCTCTTTGACGCGCCGTTGGATTTCTTTGAGATTTTTATCATGTCTGGCGCAGGAAATCTAAAGGCTGTTGATTCTGTTTTATTTAAGCCTACGCTATTACTAGTTTATAAAAATATACAACGATTACAATGTTAAAGCAGATTCTATTAAAAATAATCAACTTTTTATTATTTGTTTATTAAAATATGTTTATGTTTCCATACTCATCATCAGCAGCTCATTAAACGTCCCCTCCGAGGGGCACGAGCCTACCCGTATAGGGTGATTAGGCCTTAGTCGTTCACGCGGGCCAAGTGCGGATTGGAGATGCGGATTTAATTTTCATAAATTTCTGTGAGAGTATGCTCCTTTTAATATATGGTTATGTTTTGACACATTACCTCATTCAGCGGGTGTGGCCGATGTTTTGACAGCACTTGTCGATATCGATGCATTGTATAATTTGTGAGCTGCTGAGTTATATTATGATTTATGAATCAAAGGTTGTTGTCGTGTAATGGAATTTTAACACAGGGCAATAAGCAGGACAAAAGTAAAAAAATGTATACATTGGCATTTCTTGTTGTAAAACGTTGTAATATCATCTTTCTTAGAAAAAAAGCAGTGTATTCTCACGCTATTGGGAATTGAGGAGAAACCGTTTAATATTGTTGAGCAATATCGGATGTTAGGTATTAGTAATCTAGTCACTACACAATTTCGTAATGAAGTTGTACTTAAAGGGAAAATCGGCATTACATACGACAGGCTCGCAGCTAAAGCTACGCGTTGACCTACTGGGTTAATAATTATGGTTGTTATATTTAATCAAATACTATGCACTTACCGCATTGTTTTCAGCTTGGCATGTATGGCTGGGTGAATCCCACTTACTACATTGATTAGTTCCATGATGACGACCATGTGGTGTAATTGGTTGAGACGTCGGCTCTTACACCAAGGGTTCGATCCCCGGGCAGTACAAACATTTGTGTGCTTAATGCACACCAAACATTTGTTTGTAGCACAAAAATGTTTGTGTGCATGTGCACCACTGTGGTTGCAACACTAGTTGCTTAATTGAAATATATTCGAAAGCATTTATTTTAAACTTCGTCATAGGCAGTTTTCAGTAAAATGAAGAGAAATGCGCGCGTGAACACGCCATTCGTTTTCCGCCCCAATGGAGCGACCGATTTGTAGTCAAAGCATTTTATAGGTGTCTGTAAATAGTTATTGTTGAATGGCTCACTCTACTATTTGGGTCGCTTTTAAAATGATACAACAGATTTGTTTAATATCAGTTATTTAACGATATCATGCCTACTATGTTCCGGGTTCGATACCTGTGCATTGCCTACAAATATTTGTGTGAATGACTGTTTGTATTGGCGTAAGTGATTTCTAAGTAAAATTATGTATTCATTTGAGCTTAGATCATTAAGTACAAGCGCATAGTTGAAACTGCAGCTGTGTGTATTTCTAGCAAGTTTATGTATTTATTTGAATGTTTTAAGGCTTTAGTATATTTATTTTTAATCGGATAGAAAAGGACTTTTTCCTCAAAATTTTTATAATTTACAGTTCCACTTTGCTAAATTAAATTGCATTGCATTAAAATTATATAAAGGCGTGGGTATTCAGGTTCCGTATTTTTTGTCCCTAGAGATATAGTTAACCTACATACATTGGTTATTGTAACGGAATATTGCTTAGGTGCTGGTGTTCATACCTCTTGAAAATGTCTTATCATAACATCATACTTCACAATTAAAATTGGAACTCTATGTGGAGTTCTTATTTGAAATTAGATATCAGATAATTGATTGATAATAGTTTAGAACTGAAATTAGAAAATGTTTTATTTTACAATCTATTTTGTATCTACACCTACGTACGAGTGAGGCTGCCTTTTGTGTCGTTTGAAATGAGTATAGACAATCTAATATATTATTATATACTCCGCGATATTTAATACACTTTTGCATGCGTTCTTACCAGTTTTTAAAACATTTATTCCACTCTAATGTAAAATGATGTCAAAATGGCCAATTTGTATGCGTCAGCACCTTTTGGCACCGTAAATAAATCGTTAGGGTTCAAGTCCGGACTGTAAGGAGGATGATCTAAAATTTTGACAATTTGGGTGCTTAAAAACGTCTTTGTTTGGTGGGCAGTATGCAAACTTGCATTGTCAAAGTGCAGTGTCGTCCTAAATTGATTTTTTTTTAATTCGGTGATGACTTGTGGCAAATTAACAGTGGTATACCAGTCAGTGGTAACCGTCTTGCTATTTTCTAGTACAATAGTGGCGATGTGACCACCTTTTGCCACAAACGAGGCAACCATTTTTTAAGTGCTCCGTGACGTATGACTGTGGTCGGTGCTGGCTCATCCTGGAAGGCCCAGACAGCTGACTGCAGCTTAGAATGCTTAGAATCTGAATCGTAAGCATATATCCAAGATTCGTCACCACTAATCATATCATAAACATGCTTTGAGTCTGGTTGAATCGCTGCGGCACCTGTTAATATTAGGCTCAATTGATTTTTTTACTAGATTATGAATTAATGTGACCTATCTTTTAGTAAATATTATATAAATAGTTTACTTATTAGTACATCCTTTCAAATTAATGATATCAACAATTAAGAATATGATTCCGTTGTCTCTTAACCATACTATGTAACAGATGCGCCAATGTTTGCGTTTGCCTCTGAGTCCCCTTTATTAGGTCGTTGCTGGCCGGTGACGGTCAATACTTCTGTTTATTTTTCTCTTGCGACTGCGACATGTTTCCCTGTTTAATACCCCGCGCAGCTGAACCGCTGCGATACTCATTTGTGCATTGTTCCATTTGAAATGTTGCGCTTTTTTCGTCTATTGCCTTTCCTCCAACATGAAATCAATTATCATCAGTTATCAACGGTTACGAGAAGCAAGGCGAATTTACTGCTTTATTGCATAATTATTGTAACTTTTATTGTGTAATTGCTTTTGTTTCTCATGTTAACCTTTGCGCTACTTTATAAATGTATTAGCAGTTAGCTGGCTGTATTTCATACACACATTTCCTATTTAAACGGGTGGGTGTTAGGAGAGCAATCGCATAAATCACATGAGTGATTTAGTAACGTAGGTCACCTATTCGTTCAGTTATAATTTAGAACGATTGTGTCGGGAGGCCGACGACAATGGGTCTGAGAGTGAATCAAATTGTCTCACAATCACTGTTTCCGGTCATAAGCTTCGTTCACATTTGCCACTATGTGGCGGGTCCAGGATATGATCTGACAAGCTCAGCTCATATAAATGTACCAGCAATATGAGTAAGTTTTATATTAAAGTAATCTGTATCTTTAGCTCTACTTTGTGAGATAAGCTATCAAACAAATTTTGGTACTTGTTACAGTTCGAATAAACACACACAAATACTCTTAACTGTCTTCTATTATCAATAAGTGATCGTGGTGTAAGTAAAGAAGATGGTAATTATGTGACCTAAGTTTTATGATGAAAAATCCGTCTTAACAGTCTCGCAGGATGAAACTCGCTCCCCCCTTATCTAAGCGATATGAATGTCCTTGTTGAATACCCTCTCGACAAATACAAACCATTGTTATATCGTGAGGCAGCCGTGCCTCGCAAATGTCATAACTTAGCATGGGAAAAAATACTTCAATCATTCTTATTCATATTGCTCTAATCAGACGTATCCGTTTTGTTTACATTGCTTCATCTGATCAGGCAATAGGTATAATGGATCCCACGGTATTATAATTTTTATTGCATGTTCATTGCAGTTTCTCTATAGCTTTATTATGTGGTTATGACTGACCACCATGGTCATCTTAATTTCTCAAATGATTGTACGTGTAGTTTATAATTTGTATTTCATTAATGTTGTAACAATTACCACCCAAGATTTGTTTAGATTTAGGCATAAGTAAAAACTGTTCACCATGAGATTGTGCTTTCTAAAAGTAGTTTAAAATATTGTACCGTTCATACCCGGAGCACATATTGTTATTTGTTGGATTGACTGCATGGACGGACAGACGGTACAATAAAAAGCTGCGAGCGTATGATTAAGCAGTGTGGCGCCCCCTGCATTGTGGAGCGGGCGCAGGGAGTCGCCCCCGCACACCAGTGTTCACCTTTTGGTCGTACGTGTGCGCTCTTTGCAACTTTTAATAACGAGAGTAACGGTCAGTATTTTGTATTCCGTATGCCGATATTACATTCTTGACATTATTTTATCAAAGTTTCGTAAAGCATAGTGTACGTTGTACACTACGCGTTGCGCGTACGTTTTTAGAAGTATTTTGTTTGTTTCCTAAAAATGCATTCGAATGTATCTACTGTTATTATTGCCTATAGCTGCTCATATGGATATAGATATTCTATTACCTAATTGACGAATTATTACAATTATGTGAAAGTTGTACAAACTGACTTGCAATATTTAATTCTGAACAATTTTCTTCCACCCATCACAGTCATCTGTGATCCTATATTTGTGGCTGTGATAATACCAATAATCAGTGTTTAGAATGTATTAACAACAATAATATAAATTGTTATTCTACACATTGATTGCTTGGTGTTGGGTAACCGACCCGCAAAGAAAGTTTAGTATTGTTCCTTGAATACAAATTATTGCGAATATTCCGCTTCAAATGTACCTCGGCTCGAGTTCTTTGGTACCGGGCTGTCACCATCCGTGGTGCTATTGTGCGCGGCGGGTGCGTGTCTCTTTTCCCACCAGTTCCTATTTCCCATTGGCACATGTATCGACAGTGCACATGCATTCTTCAATTACCAATGCGGAACTATTGTCTCGCACGTAATTATTGTATTTACCCGTTCTTAGTTACGGTGAAAGCGTATGCTTTGTAGTATTGTCAACACTCGGAAAAATTGTGCATAG
>PQWD01004134.1:48342-61804 GCA_019425675.1 Leucinodes orbonalis
TGCCGATAATCGTCGAATCCGCACTGACGCCCGCGTGGCGGGGCCAACCACCCTTGGGGAGGCCCCTCCTGGGTGGGGACGGTTATGTGGATGCTATCAGGCGGACAGGCTTCCCGTTCTGGGGTAGAGGTATATCGTATAATTCTTTATTCGGTTTTGAAAATATTTTATGTATTTTTTATTATTTTGTGGAGTTTTTTGTAAGCCTAACCTGATTAAATGAATTTAGACTTTTGACTTGACTTTGAAGTATTATTATTAAATTACTAAAAATACCAATGGCTCTCTGGGAATATTTACAAAGACAACTTTTAAGGCCTTAAATTGCATGAATTGTCTCGCCAGTCATCTGTTTCACCTTGCAAAGTATCTTTCCTCCCAGCATAAATCCGGCAAACTATCGGAAACGTCGCAAACATACCAAAAATTAATTACCTAGAAAAGAACTACAAAAAAGGTACGATTTTTGCTGTCTCTCAATTTCTGGTTTCTTTATCAAACCCTGTCTATAAGGGACACATCTAACAATGATTTAAAACATATAAATTCGTGATATGCCCATAAAACAACCGAAAAAAGTGTTCCGAATGCAGCGACAGCAGACATACACATATTTCGAATGAGCGTACATTTACCTAAACAAAGAGTTTACTGTATTCTCTTTGGCGGTTCGTTTTATTGCGTGGATGGCGTATTTACCTACGCAATGATATTCTGTATGTATATCTGTATATACAGAATATCATTGCTTTTCCAACAAAAAAATAATCATCAAAAATAAACGAAGAAGTTATCCGCGAACAAACATAAATAAAAATTGGCCAAGCGCGAGTCGGAATCGCCCGTGGAGCGTTCCGCAGCAGCAAGTAACATAAAATAAAGTATTTTTTATTTACTAAGACACCTATTACAGCTTTTATATGAAAAGAATTGAGGTTCACCGTTTATGACGTATAACATTAAAACGACACACCAGAAATCGTTCAGATTAAATTTTCTAAATGCATGGGAAACCCCAAAATATTTTTTTTTTCAAGTTTTTCATTAAAACCTAAAAGTGCTTCACAGAATACATATACTAACAAAGTTTGAACAGTGTAGTGCGTATAGTTTCGGAGAAAAAAGGGTTTGACATACGGACGGATAGACAAACAGACAGACTTGACGAATCTATAAGGGTTCCGTTTTTTGCCATTTGGCTACGGAACCCTAAAAAGCATATGGAATTGAGTAACCTCCTATTTTGAAGTCGGTTAAAAGCAAAGTACAGATCTCGCCAAACTTTCTGGCCGCTCTGAATATAGTCGCAAGCGCTTACTGCGCAGATATTGTCAAGTAGAATGTATGAATTTTGTAAACGGCGCATCGTCTTGTGCGAAGTTCAGAGCGGCCAAAAAGTTTGGCGAGACTGTAGCCAGCACAGATTTCCCAATACAGGAGATGGGGCAAGCCGCGTTTTTAAGTGCGACAAATGTAAGCTCAACGAGCATACACTGGCTGCCAGTTTACGCACTGTGAGACGAGTCAAGACGCACGAATATTAGAAGGAATTACCGTTTTTTCCCAAAATGCCATTTTGTGGCAATTGTAACATGCCATCATCGCAATGAATCAGTAAATTTACCAAAAATATAATACACTTTTCACAGATAAGAACCGAAAAGAAATTGCGACACTGGGGCTGCCTATAAACTTGGCGGCTTGTCCAGTCTAATTGTATATTCGGATGTCTGTGGTAGCCAGCTTGAAGAGGGTATGTCTTACCTATTAACACACCAAGTATAATAGCTGTATGTGCAGTAGGAAGCTGTGTTAGGTTTTCTTTCATTTTACACGTTAGTGTCTTCGAGGTTTGGTAGAGCTTAGTGAAAGTCATGCCTCGGAGATCTGGTGGTTTGACACATCTGTATTAGATAAATATAAATAAATTAAAGCTACGTCCCTCTCGGTCCAGAAGTGGTAGCAGAGATGAATGGATTAGGTACATTTGTAATTAGAAAAATTTGATAATTTATTGGCTAAATAAATAAAGTGTCGGTGACTCAATGGTCTGTTGCCTTCACCCGGAAGGGCGCAGGCTCAAATCCCGACACGTAATATATTTTTTGGATTTTCAAATTATTATGTACGTTATCAACGGCTCTTTTTACAGTAAGCGAACATCGTGAGGAACCTGGCACGCCTGGAAGAGTTCAACTCCCACTGGGCCCGCAGTGGACGGACTAAGGCTTAATCACCCTATACGGGTAGGCTCGTGCCCTCGGTGGGACGTTTAATTGAGCTGATGATGATTTGGTCTTAAACCTTTTCATTAATATCAACGGCCGTGACTTTCCGTTATTAACAATTGTATTTGATTTTGACATAGGCATTGTTTAAATGACATGTGAAAATTGAAAACCAAAGGATGGCATATTTAATTTATACATTACTTTTGTTATATAATATAAACAAGGACAATTCAAAATTATCCATACTAACTACTAAGGCGTGACGTCATAATTAATTAGCCATTTATATGAAGCGTTTTTAGGAAAGTACATGAATGTGTTTTAGAATTGTGAAACCTCTGTGAGCTTTAATGTTAACGGAGTCATTATTTTAACAATGTTTCTGTTTTAAGCGGTCCATCGATACCATTGCAGGAAAAAAATTGGCATATTCTCTATTAAAGCGGCCATTATCTCCACTAAAATCACATCTTAATGTGATCTTCCTCGACTCAAGGGCATTGCGGACCTATAATCTGCAAAGTTGATCTTATGTTTAGACGGACGCCAGAACCTTATCTTTTGTTTGGTAATCTGCACCACGAGCTTGCTTGGTCTCATGCAGTGGGTATCCTGTGATCATCAGTAGGATCTATTGTGACTTGCAGCTTTTTAAAGCAATCTTGAAGCTTAAGTATTATGCGATAATTCTTGTTATTCTTTATTTATTTTAAATTAAAAGTTCTTACTGAAATATTTAAAAAAGTAGAGTAATACCTGTGATACCTACGATATTGTATACAGGTTATAACGGAATTTGTTGGTTGTTGCAGGTGTCGTCTCGGCTGGAACTGTGGGGTGACGAGTTGCAGCGAACGGAGCCGCCGCGCGATCCTCAGCAGGCGGAGCAGGCGTTGGCCGCACACAACGAGAGCGTGGCTCGGATGCAACATGCTACCTATCAGGTGATTGCGCTGAGAATTTACGGATGCAGTCGATGCAGACCGTTGGTTACGTCAAAGCTGCTTACTAATCTTGAATAAGTCAGTACAATAGCATCAGCCTCACTGATTCAAAACCTCACCCGTCCTCTGAACAAACTCGGATACTGAGTACGATATTCTTACATGGAACGTTTAAGCGTTTGCGCCGTAAACCTGTGTCGTATTTCCACTATAAACATATAAACTTAGTAAAAATGAAAACTCCTAGACTTACGACCTAGAAATATGTTCTTAAATAAATATCTTTAGGACTATTACTAGCCTTGATTTGCACGCCAGTCCTTTCAAAATCCGGGTTAGTGCTTTAATCCACAGAGCCAATTTCTACTGCTATAACATTATTTGTACAGTACTCTTTTCGTCCGCTTTAAGACAAAAGCCTTCTTCTGATATTCTCATACCTTTTGTCATAGTTTGAATTTTTCCTTCTGTTTTATATTACTATGTTGTAAATAATTCACTTATATATTGATATCTTTACAGCTGTAGACTTTTAATGTTGGTGTTAGTCTCATTTGATGTCGCTCTTCCTGAGCGTTATGGTATATGGCATGCGCCTCGATCGTTTATGTTAGCTGTTGCAGTGATTTCTATTACGTTCGTTAAGTATTAAATGTATGTTTATTAGGTGGTGCAACAAGGCCAGGAGTTGGCTGCGGCGATTGCCGAAGCGGCCGATGTTATGGCCTCAAGCGCCTCGGACGGCACTGAACCGGCGCCACTGGACTCGCAGGCTCGGGTGCAACTGTTGCTAGAGTTCTTGCACGACAGGCAGTTGGACCTTGAGGAGTTGGCGGAAGAGAGGCGTGCTCGTTTCGAACAGTGTGTTCAACTAGGTAAGAATAGGATTTGTTTTGAATAGTTTTTGTAAAAATATTACTTACAATTGATAAAAAATATAAGACATTTAAGTAATGAGTAAATAGACTTTCTCTGGTAAAGTGCGCTTTGAGATTTCATTCAATCGTAAGCTCTTTATTATTTTATTATAAACACATATTAAACATATAATATGTTCTTGTCATTAGTTTGTCCTAAACATTGTTTAAAGTATTTATTCAACCATCCATTGTTTAAAAGCTGCTTCGACTTACACAGTACCAGACAGACTTTAACAGTAGCATAACTGAATTACTCTTACTATTAAAGTGCCTCTAACCTTAGATGTTTTGGATTAATTAGCTCACCGTCGACTCTACACCTCCCCTACTACTACTACTCTGACTACCATTGGGTGTTAGGCAACTTGCATCCATCCTCTTGCATGCATGTTTTAGTAAACATTTAGAAAATGTTTGCTACGATAATTTGCAGGACAATTCCAAAAAGACGCAGCCCAAGTGGTGAGCTGGATCCGCAACGGTGAAGCGATGTTGGCGGCGTCGTTCTCAATCCCCGGCGCGCTGGCGGAGGCGGAGCAGCTGAAGCGAGAGCACGACCAGTTCCAGGTGGCCGTGGAGAAGACGCACGCGAGCGCTGTGCAGGTCAAATACAGGGCGGACGCGCTCAGGGCCGCCAACCATTACGACCCACATACTATCAGGTGGACACTTGTACTCTTATGTATTTAATTTACTTTACAAAATAGAAAACGCGTATTTAATTGAAATACTACACCGATAATGTTTCGTTTGCTTGCTCTCGTAAAATGTCTCGCAAATGATTAACATACAAATAAATTTGGTCACAAGTACAAATGTTGTATCAAGTTACAGCAGTTACAGAACGGTACGGAATTTTAATTTAACGCTTTTTAGTCCGAATGATTAGTTTTATATAAAATATAAATGTAATAGCCATAAACTCGCAGATAGTGATAATCCCTTACACCGTGCCTTCTTTTATCTTTTATTTTATGATAACTTTTTAAGCGGAGAAACTATATAAACTATAAAAATTAAATAAACGATGCAATTTGTTGTAAAACAACAAAAAAATCCTAACTGCTGACAACCCTATATAAGCTGCAGTATTAGCACTCTTGGTGCAAGCTGGCGTTAGTAGAGTCTGCTCGAATCAGATGAGATTTCATTAACAAACTTTCACTTCGCGTTTTAATTGAAATCTTTAGAAGAACTTTTACCGCCAGGATTTCGGACACAATAGCAAATCTCTTGTTTTTGTTGGATATATCCGTCAGCGGCGGTTAAAGGGTCAAAGGGAGCCTCTTGAGCCTTGACCCTTGAACCACCGCTGTTATAACATAACATTTACTGTTTTACAGGGAGATCTCCGAGGAAGTGACGGAGCGCTGGCAGCGGCTAGTGACGTGCGCAGAAGAGCGTCACAAGCTGGTGACGGCATCGTTGAACTTCTACAAGACGGCGGAGCAAGTGTGCTCGGTGTTGGACTCTCTAGAACGCGAGTATCGCCGGGATGAAGACTGGTGTGGCTCGGCGGCCGCGCCCTCTGCCGACGAGCTGACACAATCGCAGAATCTCGATAAGGCTGCCCAGGTACCTACTGTTCCTTGTAGCTCCTATTTTAACAAAGATATAAGATTAAATAAACTAATGGTGCTAGAGACACGGCTATGTAAGGTAGAGTGTGAAGAACCGATGGTCTATCGCGGGAAGTTCTCGAGGAGCCTCCGAGAAACGTAAAGGATTAATCGCAACTATACCTCCCAGCTGAAGGATTTGACAGGCAGTCTTTTAATCATCTCTGTCACAAGCTGGCTACTTGACTGTGGAGACTGAATTGCTTTCAACTAGAATGTTGAATATTTACAAAGGAATCGTGGTAATTGCACATTTAGTAGTAATACAAAAAGAGTAGTAGTATAATACAATCGTCAAGAGAAAAATACATTATGCTTAGTTATTCGTATTTTTAAATTAGGTCGCGAATTTATGAAACTCTTACTAAACCATAATTATTCAGTAGACTTACACAATATAGACATGTCTGCATTCATACTCACACTTATAACAAAATTATGTCCTTTAACATCAATATTTCCGTATGCAGGTGGCCGCACTTATAGTGAAGCATGGCGAGCAAAAGGAGGCGTTCCTGAAAGCATGTACATTGGCGCGGCGTACTGCGGAGACGTTCCTCAAGTATGCGGCGCGATCGGCCCAGGTCCACGGACAGACACCCGCCGCGAGTAAGGCGCACCACGAGCAGACACGCGCCATACTGGACACGCTGCTCGCTCAGGAGAACAAGGTATCGAAATATGTTTCATTCATGCTATCAATTATTTGACTCTTGGGTTACGAATACGGCAAGTAAGTTAAAACTCATTTATTGAGTTGAGGCCTTTGTGAAATGAAGCTTATAATAATCTGGCAATAAACTGACGGTTTCAATTACTGCACACATTTATTAAATTTCATCAAATGTATTAGAAATACGTGCTCGCAATTTTAAGCTTATTTATAGAAGTATTGTAAACGGAGCAGATACACATTACACAAGGATTAGCAGCAGGTAGGCGAGTACTGTTATTATTTAAAAACAGGCACAGCTCAGCGTTTTTTGTCCTCTAAAGCCAAACCACGTCTCTTTCAACAGCAGAATAACATATTATGTACGTGCTAAATCCTTACGTGACCTTCTTATCCAGCTATTTTCGTCGCCGATGATCAAAACTGAAACAAATATATTTTTTATAATTTTCTTAATATCAACTTTTAATGTAAAGTATAAAAATATTCCACGTATTCCAAAAAAACCTTTAAATTAATATGTAAAATTCATTACCTTAAGTGTTGTATCTCATAGCAGATATTTGTTTAAATATAATAGTATAAAATATTATGAACTTTCAATGTATTTACACATTTAACATATCCCATAAAACATTAAAATAATGTGTAAAAGTAATTAATTTTACTGTTGCAAGTCATATTAGTACTATCTCACCGTGCTACTCCAAAATAGGCGCTACTATAGCCTACACGATTATAGATAGCTAATTGCTGCTTTTTGAAAATTCTTGGCTAATCCAAAGGTAGATTTGTTGTGTAGAATGTTGTTGATATCGCTTTTCGTTTTTGGGTTATCGTTGAGAAGTCGTGAAAAATCACTTTATTTTTGTAATTTTGTTTTACTTTTATTAAGAATTTTTTGACTTGTTGAAATTTGTTTTCACTATCTTATTTATAGACCTTTTCGACAAAACATTAAAATACAAAATCAATTCATTTAATAAATTGCCTGTGAACAATTTACCACAATATGAACTTGAAATCTATGAGACAAATACTCCTCAAATAATAAAATTGTTGTGTCATATCATAAACAATAATTAAAATGGTCCACTCTTTTACTTAATACTGTTTTAGGAACTTAAATCAACTATATAAAAATAAAATGAAAAACTAGAAATATAAAAAAGAGCTTAGGTTCCACCGAGATTTGAACTCGGATCGCTGGATTCAAAGTCCAGAGTGCTAACCATTACACCATGGAACCGGTTGTCAATTTAAGTGAAATAAGGTTTATATTGAGAACTAAAGTTCAGTGGCAGATCAGTAAGTTGGAAGTGGAGACCGCGTCTTGGAAAGCATAGCGTCGGACGCCCTCCGGCCCGATGGACCGACGAATTGCGACAGGTCGCTGGTGAAGGCTGGATGAAATCCGAAGGACTGGGATAACCAGGAGACGCAAAATGTTGAGACCGATGTCCAGCAGTGGACTGCGTTAGGCTGAAGAGAAAAAGTTTATAGATACTTTGCTATATTTTGGTTCCACTACGCTCATTATTTATACATTTGATAATTACTTAAGCCAATATCTAATCAGATAGGTTACTATGATTTACTTTCGACCTACACTACTTGAAATTAGCTTAACCATATCATACAATTCTTCATTAGAAATAATGTCAAACCAAAATCTGGTTATTTATGATTGAACACAAAACTAATAATCAGCTGCTATTTTAAAATTTGCTAACGCCGAAACTGAAGTTAGACACTACACACTTGAGCAAACATCGTTGTCTACTAGTGATCTATGATTACATAAGCTTCAAAGCAACCTGGCATCTGCCTCTAGCATGTTTTAATATAGCCAATTAAGCTATCTAAACAGCTGATGCTTCGGTGAGACGGTTCGCCAGTATGTACATATGGTCTGACGGATCAACCTTTTGACAGTCTTAGACTTATGAGCGACGGGTCATCTATAATTGTTCCATCTTCTAGAATAAGGAACTCTTCCCATCCAAAAACAAGAGGGCTAGACTGTTGTTGAAGATTTTAGACGACGTGCGGAGAGTAACTTTAAGCTCTCTGTTCTTCGCTATAAAGACATAATAACTTCATTGTTTTTCACATCCAGGTATATGTGATTGACGAAATGCTTTTTGTGCAGAACTTAGAAATGAATTTAATCAATTCAAATATAACGATAGGGTGCTGTATAGTAAATAAACCCTCAGAATTAGCTGAATGTTTTTAATATTCATTGTGTAACTATTAAGTTACAAAAGTACGAATGTTAAAGTTTCATATCATATATTATAACAAATGTAATTATCATGTAAACAAGTCTATATTTAACTCCACAAAAGCGGAAGTATAATTGAATGATGTATATCAGTGACAATGATCTGCTAATGTTTGTATACGATTCTTTGTTTTTCAATATACCTGAAGCTTTAAATCTTTTTTCATATACCGAATAACGTTGATTGTTTGTTTACAAGTATACAAGCAATTCCAACTATGTCAAACGATAATATTTAACATTGCGAAATATTTGTCGGTCGCGTTTATGATTGCTTGCTACATTGTCAGTGTCACAGTGGAGACAATGAGGCGCGGGCTTTGTTAGCGGGTGCGATGGTATCGGCGGTGTAGCATGGACCTCGGCAGTCGCGTGGGTGCACCATGGCTCGTGAGCGTTTGTTCGCTCTTGGCGATCATGATCAGGACAATTGTTATGGTCATAATACAACCGGTATACATTAAGTGCATATTTTTTAATTCGTCAAATAATTTTCGTGGTCGTGTTATACTTGGGATTATAATACTTTTGTATTAATATCGAATTGTAATAATATAAAATTGCATACTATTTAATTAATCAGTATAATTTTTTCATTTAGATAATGTTTTCATTTATAACAATGTTCGAAGGCTCATAGTTCCAATGCAATAAGCAATAAAAGATTGGATTATTAGAAAAAAAAAAATTTATGTTATTCCTTATCATGGGGTTACCACTGAAGTATCCTCTTATCTAATAAAAATAATAACCGTCAAAATCGTTCCATGTACGACGAAGACCCGCCTATTTTGAAGTCGTCTAAATATATGTAATAGAGTCATTTGACCGGCAGGTGCTAGAGCACTGGACGGTGCGCAAGAAGCGTCTCGAGCAGTGCCAACAGTTCGCGCTGTTCGAGCGTTCGGCGCGCGCCGCTGTGGAGTGGATCCGCGAGACGCAGGAGCGGTGCGGCGCGGCGGCGGCGGCGGCGGCGGCGGGCGTGGCGCGCGAGAGCCGCGAGCGGGTGCGCCTGCTGGCGCAGCTCGCCGACGGACTCGTCGAGAAGGGCCACCCGCATGCCGTGCAGATCAAGGAGTGGGTCGCCGCCGTCGACGCCAGGTATGACGCACGCTTGTGCCGCTTGAAGCGCTTTCACACAACCCGTCACACGACTACACTATGAGGAGTTTAGTCAGTAGGAGTACACCTAAACGGGTACTAACCAATGCAGGATACTCCTCTCAAATGAAACTCGCGTATGTGCAAATTGCAATTGAAGCTCTCTTCAATATATATTATTTATTTGAAAGAAAAACCTTGTATTTGACCACAAAATGTGACTATAAGTACGAATATATAAGTACGATTCAATTATACGCTGAACACCGAATGCGAGCTTGAATATAGATGGCCGAGTAATCTAAACACTAACCAGTTAATGGGCTAGTACCAACGATCAATAGCCTACTAGACGCCTAATGTTTGAATTTCTCGGAACAAATAATTCTGTCAATGCCCCGAAGCGGGGGAGAGGAAAATATGCAAGCTGATTCGGCGATTCAAATTCCCGCCATTACATGGATGACAACTAGTGATGGGAAGTAAAGTAAAATATACCAGTGCTTATTTTATTCTAAAGGATATTATGAAGAAAAAATACATTATGTAATTATTTAAAGGAATTTTTAATTTTTTTTGAAATTATCCTTAAAATTGAATCATCATCATTATCAGCTTATTAAACGTCTTCACCAAGGGGCACGAGCCTATACGTCAAGGTGTTTAGGCTTTAGTTGTTCACGCGGGCCATTGAATCTCTTCGGAGGCGTGCGCAGGTTTCCTCACGATGTTGGCCTTCACCGTAAGAGCGTCGGATAACGTACATTTAATTTCGAGAATTCGTATATATATTGGTAGGTGGCGGGATTTGATCCTCAGCCCTCCCGGTAGAAGGCAACAGTCCACACCATTGAGCCACCGACGCGAATTGATTAATTATGTATTAATTATTCAAACTGCAGGTTACTGCATCGAAGATTTTGTGATAAAACCACGTGATATACTTTTACTACCATAAAGTGTCATTTTACATTTAACTCACGTCATTTTGATTGTTACATGTTCTCTGAATACGAATACCTATGTCTGCGGAGTCGTTCTAGGAAACACGGACTAAATGATTTTTCAATTACACTTTACCAGGCAATTATGTTTTGAATAGCACTCCACATCGCAAAACTACGACATCGCTATTGTATAAATTTTAGAGCTATGTGATTTAATGTGGTATCAAAAATAACTGTCTTTAAAAAAGATTAGAAGATGGTGAAAGAAAAAGTCTCTCTCGGTATTGAATTAGTCAACATTAGCAAACAAAACAAAGCAACAAACAGGATCTAGCTATCTATAATCGTTTAGGCTGTAGTAGCGCCTCGGTTTTGGAGTCATGCGGTGCGCGGGCGCCGATGAATCTCGCAAAGTACTAATGTTAGTTGCAACAGTAAAATTAATAACTTTTACAGATTAATTTCATGTGTTTTGGAATATGTGGAATATTTATAAATAAAAAGTTTACATTCAATACATATAACAATATTAAAATAATGAGGGTTTTTGCAATGTAAAACCTCACTAGATGGCGCTACGTTGGTGAAAGGTCTAGGATAATTTCGATTGGTCACTGATGTTTGTAGTGACATTAAATATCCAAATGTCACGCGAATAACCAATGGGAAGAGAGCAACTTGCTATTATACTTGACAGATTATTAAATTACAAATACCCTCATTGTACCTACCCATATGAGTTGCAACAACTAAAGTTAAAGTAAAAGTCTATTACGCACTCGTATATTACCCGTTATCTAAATCCCACTAGTAATGTCACAGCCCTAGTAACGCGTGACACTAATGAAAGAAAGGTTAAGCACTATTTATTTACATAAGAAAGAAAGGGATGTACTGATAAACAAATGCCATGGTTACGAATTCAGTCCAGCGTAATTTGAGCTTTGAATAAATTGATTCTTGACCATAATAATCTTGAAATTGGCTTTCCTAAGAAAAGTTATACCGTCTTTTTTTAAGTTAAATAATTGTCTACATTTTTCACACCATTTCGTTGTACAGGAAGTCATGTTTCGCCTCTTTAGTAAGTTATTTTGTAAAAAAACACGAGAGATGTAGACGGATCACGGATTTGGTCGATACTAAGAGAGATTACGGATCGGTGTCTTGAGTAAGACGTATAAGTCTAACGTGTTGTCTGAAAGTATTCGCCTTGCATTAGGAGTCTAGTAGGCTGTAGTGTCGTTGGCTAGTACTTATAAGCTTATACGATAGTTAAATAAAATTTTGTATACTATATAAACGAACTTAATTGTAATTGGTGAGGTAATTTCAAAGTTGATTTATATGCATAGATATGGTCTGAAAATTGTTCAAATTGTTCCACTTGTTTGTCTTTACCCAAGACGCATTGCTTGCTAAACTTGATTGACAATGATGTTGCCAACAGATATGCCGAGTTCAGCGGTTCAATGGAGGGTGGCGAGAGCGAGGCCGAAAGTGACTCGGGTGTTGCGCCGTCCCTGGCGTCCTCACAGTCAGCCGAGCCTCCTCAGCCTGCTGCCGATGACAAGAGACGCAGTGCGAGGAGGAAAGAGTTAGTATTTAAATTATAGATACACTAAAATTCATTTATAATCATCAATATTATTGACGCGTTCCTTTTGGACATTCCATCTGTTCTAGACCCAGCCTCTGCCCTTTCAGTTCTCAACTGCCATACGTATCTCTGCTAGTTGTGTGAATTATACCTATCCAAGAACAACCTTTTTTACTTCTTTCGCAATTGCCATAGCATTGTAGATTGATATTAATTACTATGACTACAAATCTATTGCAAATATTGTTTTTTGTATTACATATGTATATTGTACATTAGCTGTGTCCTTATTTGTATTGATTAGAATCTTAATATTTAAGTCAAAAAGATTGAAAGCATATTAATGTATTATACCAACATCTAACATTATTTCATCCAAATTTAATTAAGCAAAGAACATTCGGTAATAATACGTTAATTTCAGATTTATAATGGCTGAGCTGCTTCAAACAGAGCGCGCTTACGTGAAAGATCTAGAGACGTGCATCACGTGCTACCTGCGTGAGATGCGCACCGACCCTGCCTCGGTGCCGGCGGCGCTACAGGGAAAGGTACATTATTTTGGTTCCGTATTTGGTTTGGTTCGTTAATTTTCCTGTAGCATTATGTTTTGTATACCTACTGAGTATTTCTCAGTACCCAAACGATTATTGCTTTACTTTCTGATGTTATTTTTAACCGATTTATCGGCATGTATGAAACACTATATTCAAAGTACAGCTTTGTCGATAGGTATCTATTGATGTATTCAAACGAATCAACTTTGTACATGATCTCCTTGGGTAACTTAATCCGGGTACTATAGATTAGATAACTGTGTGTAAGGTGTGCTTCGATTTTAGTGATAACGCCTGCTTCATTTCATAACATAGCCGATAGGACTAGTCCCAAATATCCATGCTAATACCAAAGTATGTGTCGGGTGAAGCAATACTTGACGGTAATACCGACGTTGACGACGTAATATGTAATCTGCCGTGTATATTTAATAATAGGCGCTGGTTATGTAGATATAAATATTTAATTTCGCACACAGAACATTCCGTACCAGGTATTTATGGCAGAGAGAGAGAGGAAGTTGCCATGAGCAATAAAATGATAATTTACCATTGATGTTGCCAACATAATTGGGGGCCACGA